>JAPDSC010057571.1:331738-342636 GCA_026290005.1 Latrodectus geometricus
TATATATATATATATATATATATATATATATATATATATATATATATATATATATATATTGATCTGTATAAGTTGAGAAAAATTACTACATGAAAGGAAACCTCTACTGATATTCATGATATTCATACACTTTTTATATTTTTCCGATTGTGTTGATATTAATTTGGTGACGTTTGAAACTCTTTTCATAATAATCGCTCTGTTCGTTTTATTCAAAAATATTTTTTAACTCTTTTTAATTTGTATGTATGTTTAATTTTTTTCTATCTCATGTTTAAGATATAATAAAATCTTACTCTTCACAAATATTTGCTGTTATTAATATTTTTGTAAAATTTTAAATGTATTTAAGTTGAATTTATCCATCTTCATATTTCATCTTCATTTATATATTTTACTCAAGCAAATTTACGAATCAACTTATTTGATAATGTTTAGGCTAATTTCCATACTTTATTTTTCTTTATAAATCTGTAAATTTAGAGATTTAATAATATAAGTGTGTTAAGATCAAAGTTTAAATTACAAATTTACTTTCTCTGATCTAAATTAATCAAAATCAATTGTTCTTGTATAGCTTACATACAAAAAGGAATGTAAGATAAAATATATCTCATTTTTTTCCAAATTTAGCTGAAAGGATTATAAATCTGACTTGTAAAGAAAAGACATATTTCTTATGCATAAATAAACGATCCCAATTTTTTATTCCCAATAAACGATCCCAATATTTCATTAAATATAATACAAACAAATTTGTGTCTGCTATAATTCAATATTTTAATTTTGTTGGTTTCTTGAAATTTTTCTTGCATGATCAGCCCAAAATTAATGATATTCAATATCTTGAAGCCTCAATGGATTAAATATTTTCTGTATTCCGTAGAAATTGGATTCTTGTTGAAGTTTAAATATTAATATAAAATTATATAAATTTATACTGAAACTTAAATTAATATTTTTAAAGGTAATTTTAATTATGCATAACTGAAATTTACATAATTTATTTTGAATTTTTTATTTTAATTCTTGTATAAATGCGAATTTTCATTATGATATTTCAATATGTCATAGTATTTTGAAATGATAAAGCAAAAACATGTGCTATTCTTTGAATGCAAATTTTTTTACAAAAAATCACAAATGGGTACGTAACGAAAAAAAAAATTATTTTAAAAATTTTTGATCATGACTTTATTATATTCTCTTAACAATAAGGAACATTTAAATTAATTTATTTATATATATAATTAAAAGTTACTTCTAACGATTTTTTCCTTATTTAGTAAGTTATAAATGAAAAAATGCACGATTTTTTAAATTAGTATATTTTTAAATGTTGGTACGCTAGACTTTTAAGATTTATGTCCACTTCTAATCTAGATCAATTTCCTTAGTTTTTGCATTGTTTCTATTAATATTAGAATATTTTCAGAACCTGTAAAAATTTTTATGTTTCAATAATTAGCTATTAATGCAATTAATATTTGTGTAAAACATATATTTATATACATTTTAACTTTAATTTATCCATGAATTTCCGAATGCGAAATGTGATACGGGAATTCATGATTAATAATATATATACATGTTATGTATTATCAGTTTTTCATTTTAAATATAGTATTTAAAATATAAGTCGGTAATCAAAATAATATAACCATGTACATTATTTTTAAAAAATTGAAAATATGCTAATAAATAAAACAAATAGAAAATATTTATCATACGATATTTTATTATCATAAAATAATTTACTTACTGCTAATTTGCTGTGGGATTTTTTAATAATTTTTGTATCCATATCAATTAAAAGTAAAGCCATAAAAATTAGCCAATATTTTGAAATTTAAATTTTCATCTTAGTTTAAAATAAAATTGAAGAGAAAATTATTTTTTAATTTGTCATAAAAAGACTTTGTAAATTGATATCATAATTTCTTAACTACAAATTAAAATATTGTTTTTAAATTTCTAAATTTAATTATTTAAAACCAAGCAACTGAATATTATTCTACAGAACATTACTAATATTTAGAACCGGTACTTCGCCCCCCCCCTTTCTTAGTGCTTATTAATGTGCTACGAATAAAAATTAGATTTGACTTGCAGATTTTCAACTCACTAAAGTTGAAACGCTTTGTTGAAAAGAGTTTCAATAAATTTTTAATGATATAATTATCAAATATTTCAATTTCCCCAATTTTCTCACATTTGTAAATTCTTTAATGCTTCACAAATATTTTAAGTTTTCATCGATTGCATTTAGTCGAAACTTTTTACTATGGCATCATACTTCATATAAGCTAAAAAATTATAAATATTTATATAATGGGAAGTGATTTTGTGAAATTTGTCTGATCTATAAATATACAAATAATTCAGTAACATATAACTTTCCCCTTCAGATTGGAGAGCGACTTTTTCTCGAATTACCTCGAGTAAGGCTGGATGGAGGTCGGCAAGCTTTCCGAAGAAGATGGGGTTACGACATGGGGGTTCCTTCTGTTCCCGAAGAAGACGAAGACAGCAGCGAGCTTTCAGAAACCACATCACTCAGAGACGAACGACTTTTGAGGTTCTCTTCTATCGGTAAGTTGTTTTTATGTTTGATCTATTCTCACATAGATGGCAGCAGCTTACAATTACAGTGTTAGTTGATTGTTCATAATATAGATGGCAGCACAATAAAGTTGTTTTATTTTTAAATGTTCAAGACTACAAACAGTATATACATAACAATATCTATATAAATATATTTATCTCTCACTCTTTACTTTTTTTCATTATATATCAACGAGGCAAACATATTTATCACACACCTAAATAAATCTTTTTAATAAATAAATCTATAATATATAAATCTGCTTAAACTTTATTGATATAAAAGGTTTTTGAATTTATTAAAATATTTACATTGTTTTCAATCTTATAAATAATGTTGTATTTCATGCATACAAAAAAATTGTTTCGAATGTCCTGCAAAATTATACTGCAGAACCGTAATTTAAAAGCGAGATAATTATTAAAAATTTGTTTCAAATATTAAAAATATTTGTATTGTTGTTAACATCATAAAATTATTAAAACCATTTTGCTCAAGCTTTTAAAATTAAGAAGATAATTCATTTTTTTAAATTAAAATTCAAACTTTTTCAAAAATAAAAAATTGTTTAAATTTAATATTTTTATTATTTAATTAGAAAATACGACATTTAAAATTTATTAAAATTTTACATTAATTATTACAAAATGTTACATTTAAAAATTTATCATATTATAAAATTATCACATTATAAAAAATTTATTAAAAATTATTCTTAGCTTAACAAAATAATTTATTGCTATTATTCTACTAGTATTTCCCCCCTTTCTCCAAAATTTCCTTTATGTGGGCATAAATATATGCATCGTATATTTTTTTAAGAAATTTTCAATATGAGATGTTAAAATATCTGTTTATGTTGTACGTAAATAACGCTAGTAAAAATTTTTATTGCAGGTAAATATAAAAAAAAATGCCTCTACTCTTAATTAAACGGGTGTTTAAAATATATAATGTGATGTTTTACGACTTTTACATTTTTCCTAAAGTTGATGATAAAATGAATTCATTAATAGAATTAGTTTTTTTTTTTTTCTTAATAGTTTGCTTTATCTACATGGAGATAGAATCTAGCTTTGACTACGTGTTAAAACTTAATTTATATTGATAATCCAATGCGTATAAGCTATCAGTTTTTAAAATATCTGTTAAATATGAAGACATTTTACATTTAATTTTAGTAGATATTAATGATATATAAAATAAAGATTTATAAGTTTCACTTTTTTCGTAAAATAAGTGATAAAACTGCTAGATTCTATATTAGAATAGGCATTTCTTTTCTTAGAAGTTTACTTGATAAACATGAGAAAAAGACCTAAATTTAGCAATGTGTTAGGACTAATTTATGTCTATAATCCAATACGTATAAGTGATCAGTTTATTTGCAGTAGCAAATAAAGTGGCTGATGGGAAAGCTTTATTTATATACGTAGAAGTACGTCGCCTCACTTTATTTGATATGTGCTCCCTAATCCTGCTGCAAGCCGATTAGCTTAGTAGAATGTAACCTTTCTTTTGCAAATAGCACGGAAACCTACTGCGATCTCTCCTCCGCATTAACTTTGCGGTCATCCACCTACCATCAGTGATCGGTTATAGATCTACATTTCCATAAAAATCGTATTTCCTTGCTGATTTCGAATTCGATAGTTGTTTCGTAAATGCCAAAAAGGAAGAGGACTCTTAGACCTCTGATTTGCTTTGTGATATTCATCGTCATATCCTACAGCTTTGTATGGATCTACTGACCTATCAGGGCGATTACATTATTTTCTTCCTGATTTATAACTTAGCATTTCCTTAAGAGTACATCTTATGCAATGATTTAGCTTAAATATTTTCGAGAGTTGTGTGCACTGAAATTAGAGGCGGAAAAATTGTATCTTTGTATTTATACGTTTCCTCCACACACAATGTATATATGTTAATAATGTCATTTCTTTTTTTATTCTCTTAATATGTTATAAGCATAGTTTTTTTAAAAAAAATATTCATAAACTTAAATTTGATTCCCCGTAACGAATCCTTATTGAAAAATCCACATTCCACTCCGTGAGAACCGATGTCATTCTTGAACTAGTATAAATATGTCAGTAATCAATGTCTGCCTTTTCCCCAAAAATTCTAGAGTTAAAATTATCGCTAATATTATATAAATTTGGCTCTAATAAAATAATGCAATATAGGCATAAGGAAGAATCTGCTATATTATCTTTTTTTGCTAATAACTTAAGCGGTAAAAAGCTGCTCGGAAAGTATATGAATGCTGCTCTCGTTGTCTTTTCTTCTAATTCTTAAGTAAAAAATTCAAATATTTTAAGAACTATTTAAGATTTGATTTCGGATTAGGACAAATATATTATTCTTCCAGGCTACTACATGAAAATGATTAAAAACATTTATACTTTCTATAACAAGAATTTTTGCTTTCAATATTTTATAACATAAATATGTAGATTTATAAACATGTACCTCTCTTATATATAAAAATATGACATATACGAATTATTTATTAAATCATTTTGAAACAATGTTTTGAAAATGTAAGAAATTTAATGTTTTTGCTTACGTATTTATTTTTATAGAGGGATTATCTATCCATACTTTTAAATGTTTCTAGATATTTTAGAGTAATTTTGATGTTTCACAGAAATTTTATACTCATTTAATTTTAATTGTCTGCTGTTATTTTAAATTTCCGGTATTTATTTTTATAATTCAATTTAATTCAATTATGTATCCTCAACAAAATAAAAGCATGTGAAATTCTAACTATTAATATGCAAGAATTCTTAGTATAAAAAACGTGGCTTATTACGTAATTATTATTTGTTCATGTGGTTATGGGTACTTAAAAATAAAAGTTTCAAACATATAATATTCTAAAAATTAATTATATTTATTTTATTTTTAGAATTATATTTATTTTATTTTTAATTAATTATATTTATTTTTGAATAAATAATAAAATTTTATTAAATAAATAAATATTGTAGTAGAACCTCTAAAAAATAAAGTATTACAAAGAATAATAGAAAAACAAAATTTTAACATAGGAAAAAAATTTAAGTTTCGTGTGATTTTTAATGCCTTTTCCAGAGCATTTCACACGTATTGTAAACTATTCTCTATTCTCTTAAATTTATTTTTGAGAATGAATTAATGATTTATTATCTACTGATGTGCTTAAGATTCAAAATCAAAAAAATAAACTACCGAATAAATTTATTTAAATAATATCTTTATTTTTTTATAAAAGTGCTCATAATTTAGAAACGCTGTGCTTTGACAACAGATCCCTTCAGAACAACAAAGTCAATTTATTTTGGACCGCAGACAATATTTGTGAAGTTGACTATTTTTTGTCGTCATATTTGTCTTGGACTTGCAAGCGTAACTGGTTATTATCTCGTTTTCTCTAATACAATATCACTGTTTCAAAACCTTATTGTTCAACCTAAAAACCTCTGCTTGCTTTAAAACCACTGTTTTTTGTTTCAATTTTATGCACGTAATATATTCGAATGTTAAGCATGAAATTTAAAATTCCTTCACTGTGTAATTAAAAAAGATGTTTGTTGTGTCTCTACCTTGTCTCTTGACCATGGTTGAAGTTTTTCATGTATTTGAGATTCAATGTCCATACATATCGTAAAGTACATATACTTATCACATAGTTGTCTCTAATATATATCAATAATATTTATCAGGGCATTGTTTCCATTGATTTTATAACGATGTCCACTTATTAAATTTTTATTTAAAATCTCAAGATATATTAATAATAAATATATTAAAAACTTTTTGTATTATAAAATGATAAACACTTTTAATAATTAAGATTAAAAGTGTACTAAAATAATTGCTGATTAAATAATAATGTACTAAAATGATTGCTTATTGGGACATACAAAAAGTATGACCTTAAATAACTATTATTCTTTATATTCTAACGATTTTTATAGTGTAATATTAAAACTATAGTCTAATATATAATCGCAGTCTGAAATAATAACATTTGCTTATAAAAGGAAACATGATGAGTCGTTACATGGTCTTCAGTATTCTCCAACATCTTCCCAAACAATGCCTCACTTGTGCGCCTTCTCCCGAAAACAATCGAGATTAATATCAGGCCGAAGAAGCGATCCGGTCGGTAACTTATACTATAACTGACCATTTATCTGGTGTGGTTTCCTAGTTGAAACTCTGCGACCCGGAACGGTTCCTTCCTGCAAAGTATTTATCTGTTCCTTGCCCCAGTGCAATGCAATTTAAGAATTAAATGACAAAAAAAATCTCTGAGTGATGATAGTAATTCATGTTTTTATGTTTATAAAATTTGTATAAAATCTTTTTATACGAAAAAAAAAATTCCAGAAATCAATCAGTTGGAAAACGAACGTTTCTGTCTACTTGGTTTACAATGTTTCTCAGTACATGAAAATACTTTTAAAAAATCTGAAAAATACTCATTATTTGTTAAGCGTTAGAAGAATTGAAGTATTTAAAAATTAAAAAGGGCGCAACAGTTGAAATGTTATTTTTTAAAATAATTCCTATTTATCATTGGTGATATTTTGCAAATATCGAGATCACGAGTATGATATGGGTATTTGTATTTTGTAATATGTGTGTGTGTATAATTATTATTTAATTATGTGTTTCTTAATAGTTTTAATATTAATAATTATTTCATTCATGTTTTCTTATATAACTCATTTTGAGAATATTTCTCATTAATTTTGATATGTGTTTAGAATTGGAATAAAAGTTTATTTTTTATCATGTATTAATAATTTATTCAGGAAATGTGATTAAGTTTGCTTTGCCCTTTTAATAATAATCTAAGCAAATATTTTTACGATATTCGCAAAAATTAATGATAATAAACATTGTAATTATACATAAATAATAACAAACATTAATTAAAAATTTAAGAAAACATTGAAATTTTACTTTCTAAAACAATTCAGTGGGGAAAAATGCTTTTTTTATTCAAATTATCCTTTTCTTTCAATTTATTTTTAAAAAATATCCTCCATTTAAAGATTATTTTTTAAATAATTATGTTTATGAAGGACTGATTTCATTACTGTTATAGCTTACTAATTCCGTAAAAAAAACAACTAACTAAATTTTTTTTAATTTTTTTTAATGAAAACATACTTCTATACGTAAATCATATAGTTTATTTTTAGAACAAATTCAAAATTAAAATTTTTTCTATTGTTATAAGCATTAGCAAATATTTTTTTCTCTGTAACGAGGTATTCATATAATTCTTTTTTATTATTTGTAATACTTTTTTAATTTTTTTCTTCCTATCTTTAAAATTAATTGAGGTTTTAATGAAGCTGAATACGCATTGTTTTTGTTTCTGCAATTTTAAACATTTATAAATATTTTTAAGCATATTTTTAAAAAATTTGAAAAGTATCGCTTAAAATTTTGAATTATTCAACATTGCTTAATTATATATTAGCGTGTGTATATTTATTTTGGATCATTTAAGGTTTGAAAAGAGTCATAATATTTTTAAGCCTTTCAAAAACATATATATCAACGTTTTTTTACCTATAAATATTTTATTTTATTTCGATCTCTGTGTGTGATCCATGTGCCTGACAATTCACGATCGAAATAAATTTTAGAATTTAAATTTCTCAGGATGATAATTTACAGGATCAATTTTATACTTTAATATAATTTTCATTCAATGAAATCCTTGTCCATAAAATTGTTTAAAAATACTCATTTATAAAATAAAATACATTGCTATTGTCAGGACACGGTTCATCCCAAATATTTTCCTAAAATCATAAAGAAATTATATGAAATCTCTATTCATTCACCATAATATTTTTCAAAGTAAATATTAGTGCAGTTTTTTATTTGATACAAAAATTTAATTTACATAAATAAAAAATGTGGCGATTATTTTTATGCCTAGAATTTCTCGCCAAATACCGAGAATTCTATCTTTTTTTAATCCGGTCTAGTTTACTGAAAAATATGAAAAATAGTATTCAAATTAAAACATACATAGATATTAGTTATAATAATTAAAATTATAAAATTGACAGGTATATACCTAAAATTAGAACTCGGTACAATAAAAAAACTGCCTATGTCATTAATTACTTAATCTACTTCTAATCTAAGTAAATTAAATGAGCCAGTTCAACTAAGCAAAAAACTGCAGAAAATTGCTTTAAAGATGAGTAAAAATTCAAATGTAGGTCGAATTTAATGCCGTTTCACTTGCCTTTGGTGTATTTTCAACATTTGTATCCTGAGGAACACTGCTGCAGCATTTTAATGTGCTTTCAATAGCTGCAATTTCGCAAGACATCACGTTCTGCTGTTGTCTCCGGTCACATAAAGCGTAACCTACTCGATGAAAATGAAGATACAAATTTTCCTTGTATATGGAGCGCAAGTACCTACAATCAGTCCAGATATCAGGAAATTTTTTGTTCGTCCTTCTTCAGTAGGTTATCAGATACGCTTATTTGTGCCCTCGCGTTTAAAATTCCATACTCTGAAGATATATTTTTTTGTATTGGTCAGTGAAAATCTTTACCGGTCGTTCGTCGGCCTCATTTTTCGATTTCTTTAATTGCTGCTTCATTTATTTTTTTCGTTATTAATTTTTTTTTAGAACAAACTGGATTCATTTTTGTTAGACTGCTATTTATAATAATTTTATCGGCTCCTTTAGCTTAAAGTAAAGTAAATTTAGCATTTTTAAGTGTTAAAAATGGGATTCAATATTTTTTTGATACATTAAAATCTCATATACAGAAAATACTTTAGAAAATTCATTTATTGTTTGTAAATTAACAAAAAAAATGCATTTAAATTATAGTGGAATTTTTAAACATTGATGAAAATACTTAAGTTTTAGACTCTATTAACTCTAAAAATGATTGTTACCTTAAATGTATCCAAATGTTTATTCATTTATTATGTAGAAGCTTACTATAAATAATTAAATAAAATTATACATTATAATACAGCTCATGTAATGTTCATTCATAAATAAATTTTAACAATTAGTAGGAATATGTTTCTTAAACTATTTTACAATTTATATTTTATCACTTTTCTTTTACACAATATTCGCTTTTATTGTGTATGTAATACTTGCAAATTTAATATTTATTTGTTTCCTGGGTAGTGAAATATATTTTTAGAACTGAATGGTTTAAAAAATGTTCAGAGAATATTTCTGTTCAAAATTTTTTATATTTATTTATGTGTTAAAGTTTAAACATACTAAATACCGGTATAATTTTTATAAATTATTAATATATATGATTAATACATAAAAATTGCTACACATCTATTATGTTGAAAACATAAAAATTACATAGTTATTTATATGTAGCATCTATACATACAATATGGTTTATATAAGGACTATATCCTTTATATGCGTATGATGGGCATAGTCTTATATAGCATCATAATAATTAACTATATATTATAACTAATTTTTCATATCATCACAATATTTTCATAATATATGACTGTTATTCGATAATTCTATATTAAAATATCTAATTCCTTTTCTAAATTTAAAAAATTGCAGTGAAAATTCTTACAATTTTTATATAAATTATTTTATTGTTTTTTTTTAATAGATTCGAAGAATATTTGCTTGTTTTTTAACTTATAAGCTGCAATGTAACTAAATTTACAATGATGATATAGAAGTCATGAAAATTGAATTGAATTCTTAATGCTTTTCCACTATTTGAGCATAAAATGATCTGTAAAATAAGCAGGAAGAGATGATAATAAAATCCTAGTTCCGTTGTAAATAAAACTCATTTCAGGCAATAACAGTACATGGAAATAAATCAATAAAAATAGCGAATAATTTTAAGAAGTTTATTTACGGAAATCCTGATCTCTCCTCAGAGCTCTTAGAGATGTCGTTCACCTCGTATTTTACTTTCTCTCTTCCGATTGCGCAGGTCACTCGCAATGGTTTTGCACCCGTAAAAACCACCTTCCGATGTGAAAATACTTTTCTCCCCTTTGATGAGCACGGTACTTTCTTCCCAACATCAACGAGCTTGATGCGGATTTCGCTCACGAGAACCTCCGATTTCTCTTCTCTATCTCTTATGTTGTTAATGGAGCGACTCATTTCATTTTGATTACTTCATGGCGATTGGGATGGACATCCGGTATCTTCAAACTTATTTCATCCATCTCAGCTCAGTAATTACTATTATATATATATATATATATATATATATATATATATATATATATA
>JAPDSC010057571.1:343036-410589 GCA_026290005.1 Latrodectus geometricus
TATAATTATTGATACTTTTGTTTCTATGTACTAAAGAATCTTTTTTTTTTTTTTTTTCCTACTCATTGAGATGTTTTTGATTTGCTTTTCTCAAACTTATATCTCGGATCTCACAAAATTTGATTGGAATCTACTTTTTAAATGCATCTATTTAAATATTTTGTAACTGCAACATAATCAAATACAATGACTGTATATCTTGCATATATAATATTCAAGAGGTAAAAATGTATTTACAACGGTAGGTGAAAAGCTATTGTTAATATAAAGGGACAAGAGTGTAGATGCTGAAGTGCATTTTTATATCGCAAATGAAAGAGACCAATACCAGTGTAACTGCAATGTACAACACACTCATTAGACAATTTCAGGAATAATAACTCTGCACCTGTTTTATGTATCTATGAAGCGGCAAAATATATTAAAATTTTTTCGATTCGATTCGATAAAGTCTGGTCGAATGCAGCATGCAAGTGAATGGTAAGGTTTAGTAAAGGTTTATTCATATTGTACTCCACTAAAATTTTCATGTTTATCTAAAAAATATATTCATCGACATGATATTCAGATTTTTTTCTGCTTTTGCAAACTTTAAAACCTTTTCTTAGGAATTAAATATTCGTGATTTTCTGACGCTTTTTATTTTTGCCTTAGAGCGAATAGATAAGATAATACAAAATATTTTAACAAATAAAGTGCATCTGATGACAAGGATTTTTTCAAAAGATGATGTTTTCTGTATAAAATTCACAGTGTCTAATCAAATTTATCCATAATTGTCTGAAGAATAGGAAAATTAAATTATATCAGTGTCTGATCTTAATTATTGAACTTATTTTTAAAAACATATTTTATTGTTTAAATCAATTATCATCTAGCATTTTACGATTAAAAATGTTAGGTATCACGTGATGCTCCTTTAAACAACATTCGTATTTCGCTTGAATCAACTCCTAAAAACATTTTAGACCTTTCTGTAAATATTTCTATCCGATGTCAATAAAGCTTTTTAAACTTTTTCAGATTTTTAATCGTGCTGGTTACCATTAGTATTTGTATGTAATTCGTTTAACCTTTGAAATTAAAAAAATCGCAAATTGATAATTAGAATGTTTTATGTGCAGTGGAAAAAGTTCTATTTTGAAAATAACGGTGTTCTTCTTATCAAATAAAACAAAATGATTTTTTAACAAAGTTAATTTAGTTTTATGTATTAGAGCTGCACGCATTTTTCTAGTTAATTGTAACAAAGTTAATTTGTTTCCCATGTGATTTTTCCAAAGCTTGCATAGTTCACAAAAGAGAAATTTCAAAACGTCTTAAATGACATTGATCTTTTTGACAGCAGCTGTATTTTGAAATGAAGTTACATCATGCTCTAGCTGTCGCTCTCATGATTGATGACAGCTGCCATTTTGTACTTCCTTGTCATGCATTGCAAATAATGACGTAACAAATACATGTTTTCTGTCTATGAAATATTACTGTGAAGAATGTGTTCTAACAACAGTAGAAAATGTCATTTCTGTTGTTGTTTGAGTACATTTTGTTGCTCGAAAAGCCAAGTTTTATTTCATAGAATATTTACAATAATTTTTTCATTAAAAAATTATAACAAAATTACACTTTAAAATTTTATAAAACCTATTGGAATAACTTGAATATCTATTAATATATTTGGTTTTATTAGAAATATTTAAATTAAGTTTAAAAAAGTTTTTATTCATTTATTATTATAATTATATTTTTGCAAAATTATTTTGGTGCCATTAATAGAAGGATACAGTTCATTTTTCTTTAATTTTATTAAAAATAAAAATTGAGCACTATTACAATTATTATTATTAAGGATACCACAAAATAATTTTGTATAAAAATAATTTTAGAGGAGAAAAATCTGATGAACATTTTTCATTTTTATTTATTTTATAAATGCGTGAAACTAGAATTATCCTTATCAATTGTATAAAATTTGTTTTTAATACAGTATATTGTCTGAAAAATTAGGACTAGTTTATTTTTGTTTTTAATTAATGCATATTTCATTTCATGTTTATTTCATAGAAATAAACATATTTTATAATTATTCTTAAGCATTGTTACTGAACGAATGGGATTTTCACAAAAATATATCCTTAAATAAAAATAATTGGTATTGAAAAAATAAATATTTAAAGTTGATTGTTTTGATTGAATGTCAGTAATATTATTTTCAATGCTTTATGGAATTTATTGACAAAAATTTATGAATGAAAAACTTTGATGTGATTTTTGTCTAAAGAACAGAATTAGTCATTAAGCGATAATATTTCCTAATCATAATGTGTGAGGAAAAAAAAACATTATTTTTAATTCAGAACTGTAATTATATTTTATTAGCCTGTGAAGAAGAAATACAATGGGCAATTTTACCTAATAAATTACAATGATTAGAACATAAGAATAATGATGAATTCTTCCAAACTAACACAAAATATTTCAGGATTTACAACCCTTTCATCATTTTTTTCACTGTCAGTGATTATTCTAAATATAGCTGTGTCATTTTAAGACATTAATCTCCATTTTCTTTACAATTTAAAACATAAAGTAAACTGAATTAATATATAGTACATTGAAATTTTAATATGAGTAAAACGAAAAATTCGTTAGTAAAAGTAATAAAAATAAGAAATGCAAAACAACGAATTTCAATTACTTCAGCAAATATTTTACGTTTTTACCAAAAAATCTAAAGTTTTATTTGTAGTGTTACTCGATATAATGAGAGAGCATTTCCTATATTTTGTATTGTCTTTACATATAATAAGTTTGGAACTTCCAACTATCCACTTCGGATTTTGCACCAACATCAAATTCCACTTCAGTGAAGTATGGTCGTTAAAACAAGTTTATATATATAAATTACTGTACATAACTTTTTAATCAATAATTTATATTTAATTTATCTACATACATACTGTTGATTGATTCATTGATATACATAGATAATATTTTAAAATTATGGCAAAAGCTATTTCAAATTTTCACTATTTTTTTTTTCAATTTCTGTTCTGCCTTTTTTACTGAAATTGATCATGGAAAGCTTTAATTTCTTAATTTAAATTGCTTATATTTAATTTTTGAAATAAACAAAAAATCCTTTACTTGAGTAAAACTTATAAATAAGATTAAATATTATGTACTCAACAAAGAAACAATATCGCATTACTTATTTATCTTTTATTTCGATGTAAAAGCAGCGGTGGAAGTTACTGCTTTAATATGATATATTCTATGATGATCATCGCACTAAAAATTTCACCATTTAAAGAATCAAATTTTAGGGTTAATAATTTAACACTTTAATTTACTAAAATATTATTAACATTCATAAAATTTTAAAAAAAATATAGAATGTCGTAGTTCAAGATATTTATTGTGTTTAACTGCAAATTATTCAACAGCATTACTTTGTTTATTTAAACCTGATGGAATTATCTATAATGATCATTATAGAAACAGCAATAATTATGAAGAGATATGAAAGAAAATTTGAAAGTTTTTAAATTAAAAATTTCTATAAATTTATATGCACTCGTATTTTATTTTATGACAATACATCCAAACCTTAATTTAAAACTTCTATGATATTTTATTAAGGAATTGTTTAGTGTCGTATAAATTTTGAATACAATCTATATAAATGTACCACTGCTACCAATTGAAACTTTATTAAAAATTCAAGTTTTATTTAAAAACCAAATCCTTTGTGCTTTTTTTTAAGATATATGTATAAAGTTTGCATTTTTATATAGAAACAACATTTTATACACTATTGCTTAAAACTGATTATTCCTTTTTAAATATTGCCATATTTTTAGCTGTAACTTTCCAATGAATTCATTGTTATACATGAAATATCGAAGAATCGGTTATAAATTCATGTAGCATTCATCTAACATTTCTTTCATCAACGTATTTAAATGAATGTCGGCTTGAAAGCAGATCTCGTGTTTAACAATGGCTAAAAAGTTTTTTATCTGCTTGTAACTTTCTTTAAATGGCATTGTTAAAATTCGCGCCACAAGTCTCTTCGCGCCGCTTAAGCTCGTCTTGCGATAGCTGTAAAAACAATGGAATGAGGAAGCCTCTTCTTCCGGCAATTTGTGTTTGCACCAGTTGGACATCATTGTCCACCTGGTACTGGTTCCATCCGAAGATTGTTCTTTTGTGATGGGTTGTGCATAAACATCCGTAAATTATTACGATGTCTAAGATATAATTTTGAATTTGATGTATCAGCCAGAGTCTTTAAAATATATTAGTTTTTATTAGATAAATATCTTCATCTTTCTAACATGGGTAAAAAAAGTAGATGATAGATTATTGATTAAATTAATAAATTAATTTTTGAGTGTGGTAATAGTAATCTTACTTTAAGAGAAAACTGAATATAAAAATTGCAAAAACTTGTTCTTTAAAATGCATTTAACAATTGTATTATATCTATGAAATACAACTTTATAAACTTTTAAAATGCATTTATATAAGCTATGAAAAGAATAATTTTCCACATAAATGGAAGAAAAGTGCTATTTATTAAATTATTTTTTCATGATTTTGTGCTTTTGAGTTGAAGGGGAAATTTATTTTAAAAATACCTTGCATTGAAACAAGAATTCAAAAATTCTTAAATAGTTACTTAAATATATGGAATAGATTATAGAAGAAAGAAAATGGTAGCTGGATACCATGAATATATAAATATTTAAAGAATAGCAGAAAAAAAATGAGCTGTAAATTCCGGCGAATTCTCAGCGTATAAAGATGAATATATTTACTAGTTTTGACTATTTTTATTCTATTTGAATAACTCATAAAACTAGGGTAGAGTGATTCTATAATTCGCAATCATCTAAGCAAAGAATTGTAATTTAATGTAATTTGTTAATTACATATAAATGGTTCATATGATTATTATTGACACTGTTGTAACATTATTTTTCTTTTTTTTTTTTAGCCATCACACCATATTGTACTCTGATTGTTTGTAAATAGTATGCCATTCAATAATAAGATCTAAAGCCATTGAAAGTTACATTTGAGATTGTGACAAAAAATTTGTGCTGTAATATCATAAACAGAGTTTCATACAATAATAACTGATAAAAAAAACTTATATTGTAATATGTACATAACATAGAAGTAGTTACATAAATTTTGACAATTATGTAGTTTGTTTACGCAAAATACTCAATCAAGAATCACTTTATTATTTTCATGGTATAACATACATAAATTGTTATTCGTATATTACTCTTTATCTACGAGATCTTAATATATTAGTAACTTATTTATCACAAAAATTTATCATTATTATTATTATTATTATTAGAATGTTTTTTTTTACAATTGCCGATTCTCCAAACGCAGTCTATATGTTAATTTCGGCCTAAAATTTTTAATAAGGATCGTCACAGATTAGATATCAATTAAATTAATTATAAATTGCTGATAGTTATAAACGATATTCAGTTGCAGCTTTGATAATGGTCGGTTTCTCTTTGAATATTCCTCGCTTAGGCTTTTCTTTTCATCTAACCTCATTATTTGAAATTCTAGTGTAAAAAAAAACATTGTTTTAGTTTTCGATTTCTCTTTATAGTTATCAAGAGGAATTATAGCTCAGCATAGAGCAATAACCCTTTACCTGTCATAGTGCAGCTCTCAGGTTTTTTAGCAAAAAGAAGCAGAGTAGCTTTAATCATAGGAAAGAAAATATTAATGTGATAATTATCGAAAAGATAAGTTTTCCAGAAGCGCTCACGATGAAATATTTTATCGAAATTTGATCGTAAGATAGATTTGTAAACATTTTCTAGCTTTGAAATCCTATGCATAAAACCAAAATAAAAAAGTGAACAACGAACCATAAATTGGTTGTTTGTTTCGTTACAGTTGAGATCATGGCTAAATGATTTTTTATCGTTTTTAAATGTTTTCAGAATCATGAAAGTTTTCTCTTTTGTCAATGTTTAGAACTCAAATTTTAAAATTTTTCTCTTAATCATTAATGCTTAGAACTGAAATTTTAAAATCTTTAGTGATATTGCTTTTAAAATTTCTTATCTGTGTCTTCCACTGATTCCAGTTTTCTTGCCTAGCCTAGGATTTTGAAAAGCATTGATTGTTACGAGACAGAGATAACCATGGTTTCAAGTGATTTCTAATGAATTCCAGCAATGCGCATGTTGATACAAGTCGTTTAACCATAACTGAATAGCTTTGAAAACATTGGAACATTTTCGCCAGATGACTCTTACGAATTGAATTCAAAAAAAACTTTGAAGAACATCTTGTGCGTAAAACACTGATTGTTCCAAGTACGCGAAAAACATGACATCGAGTGCGTCTCTGAAGCTTGAACTCTTTGAGAATCGAAAATAAAATTATTTTTGAGGTTCATTTTGTTAATAAACCGATTCTATTTGCAAAGACAAAAGCGTCGATTTGAAAAGCTATATTCCATTGACTGGAGCCATTAGCAGCTTGTGAATGGAACAGAAGAAAAAGCAAAATAAAAAAGACAAAACAAAACACTAACTTTATAGTTAGTTTAAATCACCAAAGACGATTCAAATGTTTTTTTCATTTTAATTAAAATTTATTTAATTAAATAAATTTTTATTTCGTTCCTTTTAATTTTAGAATTTTTCTTCTTCTTTTCATTTAGCACACAAAAGACTTCTGTAATAAGAAATAAACAACTCGAGAATTAGGTACTTCAAATCTTGAATATTTTAATTTTCAAATGTTACAGAATTTTTTTTATAGTTTTCACTAACTATTGTAATACACTTTCATTTGTTGCTTGTGTACCCACGTGTTTACAGACATTATTTGCAGAATTTACTTATCATTTTTATATATTTGGTTCCTTAAAAATCATTTAAACTTCAAGTTTCCAAGAAAAATTACCACATTTCTGTGAAAAACTATTATTTCTAATTAATAATCCTACAAACAAAAGAATAATATTTATTTAATATTTCACACTGTTTAATTTATGTGAACCACATGAATTTGTTTTTCAGTTTCATAAATTTTCAAATCGGTCACCCTTTCATGACTTTAATTTTATATAATTATCCTACCGAAAATATGCAAATATATTGTTTTACATTTGAAATATGTTACATATTTTTGTTTCTGTGAATACTTAAGAAATAAACGAAACAGCTTTTTAAAATGGTAATTTGATATTAAACCATTATTAACTTTTCCAGAAGTATTATTTATTTTAAACAATTTATTTCATATTTTCAAACGACTCAAGATAGGAGCAACTGAAAATTTTTAAATTACAGTTATTATTCGATAATTTCTGTCGTGAAAGTAAATATATTCAGTTATTCCGTAGTCCTCGTTTTTAAGAAATACTTATGGTATTATGAATCTTCTATCCCTTTTCTTTAATCCTTTGATGTTATGTATACTTCAAGAAAAATATAATGACTTTCCTTTTGGAAGAAATGCACCCCTTTTTACAAATAATGCATCGAATATGTAAATCAGCAATTTCATCAAATAGGCTGATTCCGCCATGCTCCGCGAATATAAAAATGGAATTCCATTCTTCTCGAAATTGCTTTTAATTTCCTGTGATGGGAACGACATAAAAATCACTCGCGGGAAATGCTTTCGAGAGAGTAAGACAAACAAGAGCCAGGATAATGGTGAAAACTGATGGGGATTGTGTTGCGCGTACGTGGGAGCAGCCGTTTCCGTGTCGGCTGGGAACAGGGCTCACGTGATCTCGAGCATCTGTCATAGGATGTGGGGAGTTCCTTGAGACGTAAGAATAACATATAACCATGGTAGCGTCTTCGTCGGCATCTGTTGGCGATTATTCGCTAGCTGCAAATACTAAAATCCTGAAATGAATCATTTGATGATTACAAAATTTGTAATGTAATCGAAATCTCCTTAGAACAAAATCCCTTACCTCAATAGATTTTCCAAAACTTTGGTAAAGTCTCTACATCTTTCTTATCAGGATCATATTTAAATACCGCCAAATCTTCAATATTTAGCCAAAATTCAAAGAATAAAAGTTACCTAACTTTTTGTGATTTTCATATCCATGATAAAAAATGAAAGTGAAACTGTAAGCAAACAAAAGTTTTACCGTCTTGAAAAAATTTAAACTTTAAATGAACTTGGTGATGTTTGCGAAACATTGAAATATTTGGGGATGAGTTTAGTCCTTATAGAAAAAAAGTACTATGTTTCTAATAATATAGTACTTATAATAAAAATTTTCAGCTAAACGAAGTTTTGTTGCTTTGCATTGTACAAAATTATGATTCGCAAGTTCGCAACAACATTGGAAACAACAAGTTTTGAAAGCTCATTCTAAGGGAATTGGATTCAATATTGTTATTATAACTGAACAACATCTTGTGATTTCTTAAAATATGCAAGTATATATAAAAAATATTGCAATCGTTTCCAATTCCGTTTAATCTTTTAACATTAAATACAAATAAGTCAATATTTTAAATAATTGTGTATTTATAAATATCTTATCGAATTATCTATAGTTTTCATAGAAGTTTTATTACGATATGATATAAAAGGGAAATTATTTGAAATTAAGGACAAGTTCGTAAATCTTTAATTTCTTAAGAAAAAAATCGTAAATTTTTAACTATAATAAAACGCACAGTCAATGCGATTCAAAAAAACATCATACAAAAAGCATAAAATAGAAAACTATTTCAGTTTAATTGATATTTCCTCCACTGATATTTCGTAATTATAAACAAATGAATTTCTATTGTCACTTTGAAGGAATTTAAATATTGTATTTCGTAATAGGCTACGACAGAAAAACTCTTTTATTATAATTAAGGAGAAAAAAAAAGAAATCTTTGCATTTCGTAACTGTTGCTTAGATCGGGCTATTCAGTAAGAGAAGCCTTTCAAAAGGTATTCAACAAGAAATGTATACAAAACGTGATTCCTCAAAGAAGCACGGCGAGGAGAAACCGATGATTGGCGAGTAAAAACAAACTCCTCTCCATTCGAAGTAGTGCAGTGAGAGAGGATAACCTCCTTTTTCTCCGTTATGGCAGTTTAATTTGCTATTCGCGTACTGCCTCATCACAATGTTGGCTCATTCATGCTCCACCGATGATCTTGCCTCGAGAACGTCACCTCTTCTTCCTCCTACATTGCAGGATGATTGCTGAACATGACAACCACGGTCTTCCTACCCGCTGATTCCTCGGAAATCATCATGTGCCTGTTGTTACAGCTCATTTTCTGATCATGTTGGTTATGCCTCTTGATCCCCATCATTTCCGAAAGACAACTGTTTGCCACTTCTTATTCCGAGATCGTTTTTGGCGAGAGGTGTGATATTTTTAAGAGTAGTGCTGGATGCTGTGAAGTTATGTGATTGCGAACATACTGTGAACTATGATGCTCTATTGCTATTCGATATGTGATTAATATGTGTATTCTGGACGAAAAAAAAGGATTATAGCTGATGAAATTGAATGATGCATCTGCTGATTTCGTATATTTAATTTTTTTCCTGAGATAAATACAATCGCCGTAGAAGTTATCGAATTTTATTACTATCGAGATTGATAGAAATTTGATTAGGATAACTTTAAATAATTCGTTCCATTTGTATTCTTTCTCTTTTTCACGAAATCAAATTCTCTCATTTCTTGGTATATTCAAATCACCAAGTTAATTTTGAGGATTATCTGTTTGTATCCTTTAGCTGTAGAGCTTGAGTAAAGCCGAGATTGATTCTGTTTTACTTTAAGGTCTACCCTTGGAGCTTTTTCTATTTTTCTGCGGAAGTTATTATTGAAGTCATTTTAAATTCACTTAAATATCAAATCTTATGAAATTTCATATTTCTAAGATTATTTTCTTTTAAAAAATATCTTAAAATATCTATCGAAAATTAGCTTTAAAATATTTTAACTTTTTATCTTTTTACTATCAACAAAAATAAAATCCATTCAATAATTGCTGGCATTCTATCAGCCATTGATTAATTTCATCAAAAAATAAAAATAAAAGAACTTTCATTTTAAGTAACTTTCTGAGAACGGTATTCTTACTGTTGTTTAAGTTAATTTAAAAACAACAAATAAGAAAAGACCTATTTTATGATATAGAACAGATTCTTGGAACTGGATCAATTTTTTTAACCTCTAGATCTGAGCTAAAAATAGAATATTGTAGTAAAAAAACTTTGGAAGCCATTCATTGCAAAAGTGTTACAGCATCGAATGAAAAAAATGTCTCTCCCGAGATCTTTCACTAAAATGCTATGCAGTAGTGGAAAAGCTCATGAAAACCAAGGTAAGAATTATTGCCATTTTATGTTTAATTTATTATGACTGCAAATTTTTCTAATATTTTGGTAACACAATAAAAATCAATATATATTTTAAGTAAACTAAAATATTCTCCAAATGAGGTTTTTTCATCAAAATTTCATAACAGATTTAATTTAACCAATACTTACGACTTAAACACTGATTGTGAGATGATACAATAAGAATTTAGAAAATTTCCAAGAATAATTAACCAAAATTATTTCGGAATAAAAAGGGCGGTCCTAATTACTATTATTAAAACTTATGCCATCTATTTATTAATTTATTTTAATATCTCTGTATAATTCTGTTTTAAATATTTTAGTTCCAAATTTGAAAAATGTGATCTCCATATCGAAGTGTGTATATTCATTGTATTTACAAATTAAATGACTACTTTTTGCAATTTGGTTAGGTAAAATAAATTTTGAATATTAGGCAGGGAATAAGAAAATATGTAGGTTAATATAACTATTTGAGTTTAAGATAATTTATGATTTTTAAAATTATTCTTTAGTGTTTAATTTTACAACATGTTTTTCGTTCAAATGAAACAGTCGATATTTCCAGATGTATTTTATCCATTGGTAGACAATGGGAGGAAGAAAAATATAATAATTTATATGTATAATTTAAAATTTTATGCTTGTTTTCGTATTTCATTTAAGCAGATGTTGTGCCGATGTACATAAATTTATGTATAAATTGTATATTTCCCATTGTTTTACTTGTCAGTTGTCATTTTGATATTATATATACATGTTTCAAGTGACACAAGAATTTCTTCAAATTTTCTTAAGGAAAGAGTCAATTCTACAGTTACTTTTACGGGAAGAAAATTACATGAGTTATTTTATTTTACATCTAAAAGTCACTTTTACACAACACTTTAACATTGACACAAAAATTTCTTCAGATTTTCTTAAGGAAAGAATCAGTTCTGCAGCTACTTTTACAAGAAGAAAATTACATGAGTTACTTTATTTTACATCTAAAAGTCACTTTTATTAATTATGCAAATTTTATAATACTATATTAAGGATATTTCTCAATTAATGTGTTAAAAATAATTTGAAGTTGAAGTTTAACTTCCTATATTAATAAATATGAATATTATTGCAATTGTAAAAAAATATATAATTGTGGCTTGGGCTTCTTAATTATATTAATAGCTTAAATAAATCACAAATTTTTACTGAATTTCATAAATAAAAGTAAACTATTTTTTTTAAAAAATCAATATGCATTCCTCAATTGTTTTATTTATTTAAAAGTTTAATTCTGCTTTCCTATTTCATTTAACTTTTTTATTTGGCAATTTTATATCTTAAAATAATTTTATACACACCTTTTGATTATATAAACATTTATTCATATAAAATAGTATCATTACTTAATATTTTTTTCTTGAATTATTCAAAATAACTTCCAGTTCAACCCAAATTATATAATTTAATTTACAAGAATAAGCAGATCATAATATATTATGTAAAATATATATTCAATACCTTAAAAAGTAAATTTTATACCTACTTATTAACTTAAGTTCAAATATGGCTGTCAAATGAAAAAGAGATTATTCCAAAATTTTTGATCGCATATTTTAATGATACCTTCTGAGTACTAATCGGATGTTCGGTTTAGTCAAATGTATGTTTATGCGTGATCGAATTTTTAATGAACATTTCTTTATTTGTATGAAAAATAATATGGTCTTATGTACAATATCTTAAAACAAATAGAAATGCATGAAAGTTGTAGATGTAGTCTACATTTAGAAGTTAGAAATTTTTTTATTTATGGAAATTTTCATTCTCTGGATGATGAAAATTTCATTTTGTTCACCGTTCGATTGCAATTTTACTGAAGATCTCCCTTTGACTGTTTTGTAAAATATATGATAAGTTTCAAGTTAATGTGTTTACATATTTAAATATTGTGTGTAAAAGAAACATAATTTGTATCGTAAAAACATGTTCATTAATCCTACTTAAAACTGTCTTTTATTTTAGGAAATGTTTTTAATGAATGCATATATGTGTTTTAATGAAAAATTAGTATTGTAACAAATAATAGTTAATGTAAAAAAATATTTAATATAAAAGTGAAGTCAATAAAGAATTTCTTTTTCCTTTTTAAACAGACTTAAATATGTTTGAATTGCTTTAAATAAATCTTATGTAAGTTAAATAATTATCCAACTTGTAGCTTATTCTCAGTACAATCGAGATATAAAAAAACTAGGTATATGACTACCGTTGATATTAAAAAAAACCCCTATTTTTAAAGTATTTTTAAAAATATGGTCTTTCTTAATAGTAACGCTAGACGCATACCTAGTTTATTAAATCATATATATATATTTAAGATTTAAAATATCGTGATTGAAGCTTTTACTTTGTCTGATCACTAAGAAAACAACTTTATCCCTCCCAAAATATAGGAAATATGGATATATATCAGTATAATATAAATAGCGATGATTTAATATAGAAGAAAGTAGGTAATTTGTGCATAAAACATTTTATTCTTAAAACTTAAATTAAATGGACAAATTTGAGTTATGAGGAAACTGAAAAATTGAGTAATATCAAAAATGTAGTTTCTTAAAATATTGTTTATAGATATAGACCGCGCGCGTTAATATAAATGTCGATCGTTAAATTTAACGCTCTCACTTGTAAATCTAGGGTTTATGAATTTCGCTTTTTGTGTGTGTGACAGATGAAAAGGACTCAATATTAAATCGGCTTAGTGCTTGGTATTTTTATGCCATCAAAAATAATTTAATTAAATATCAAGGGTATAAAGATCTGACAACAAAGTTTGTTTCTTTTAAGTTCAGATTTGGAATTCATTAATTTTTTAATCTCCATTCCGGTTTATTAACCTTCCGTATGTAACTTTTAATCCCTTATGAAAGGAGGTCAAAAAAAATTTCTGAAGTAAATTATTAACATGATATAATATATTCAATGATATTAAGACAATAGAAGTCTGGATTTGTTATTTTAAGGTTATTTAGGGACTTCTTTTGTGCTCTGCTTCATTCTTATTGAGGGAGGTTAAAGGAGATTTTAGTTTCTTTTAACCTTGTTAATTTGTTGGACTTTAGTGCTCATTAAATGACAGCTAAAATAGATTTTGGTTAAAATAGAAATTTTAACATTACCTATAACTCACTTACTAAATATAATAGATGTTTTGAGATAGCTTCTTTGCTATCTTATTCTGTTTTCACTAAAATAAGTCTTCTATTAAAACATTTTGTCCAAATCAACCCGTTTCTACACAAAGGTTTTTCGCTTCGAAAATTCTCATTTTCGAAAATGTATCTATTATAAGTATTTTAGTATTTGGTTTTAGTACTAAAGTACTTGGTTACGTGAGAGTGTAATATAACCCTTTTAAACTTATCAAATAATTTTTTCATACTAGACGAAATGCAACTAACAGTTAATCTAAGTCAACAGTTCATAGAAAAATAAGAAGTAAAATCAGTATAAATACCATTTTAGTACTTAAGATTTATGTTTGAAAGTTCTTAAAACTTGCAATCTTTTAAATCTTTTCTTTCTTTATTTATTTTTTCACTTCTTTTTGTGAAACCATATTTTTACTAATTATATCAAAAAAATCAAAATAAAATTTCATAAATATGTGTTTAAAGAATCTCAATGCAATAAAAATTATTCATTTGATCAGTGAAATTAATATATTTTATATTAGCAAAAATATTAATAAAAATCAGTTGCTTTTATGCTGGAATTATTTCCAAGCTCTAACATTAAGCAATCGAATTTTGGGATAGTTTATTTCGAGATATTAGAGAAACTATGAGCACATATTTCTAACACTTTTCACGGAATCATATTTAATAACTACTACAGTATATGCTTGACATACAATAGTGTTATTAGAGTATTATAAATTAATATATATTTTCCAACTGTCTTCAATGTAAATTAATTTATAAAATCAATATAAATTTAAGTTTCGTTAACATTAATTCAAGGTATTTAATTTGGCTTATAAGTAGCATTTTTCTTAATTACCAAATAATAGTTATTGTTAATATTTTGAGTTTTATACATTAAATGATATTTTAATTTAGAATTCATATTCCGATAAAAATGTACTAATGTTGTAGTTTTAAAGTTTTCAATTTTTTTAAAGATTCAGATATTGAGAAATCGCCCATTTGTGTGTGTGTGTGTGTGTTCCATTTCTAAAATGAATTTTAAAACTTTCATCGGCAAATAGTGATCAAATTTATTTTAATTAAAACTTAAGGAAGGCCGAATCGAAATTATACTCTAAATATCTTTTATTTGTCATAAATCATTTCGCGTTAACTCATCTTGCGCTAACCTGCATCAATAGAAACTGTCTTGGTTATTTGAACGTAATTTATTGGGAATTAATACTTATTCTGATTATTTCGTATGTAATATGATTGATTATTTTTCATATAATTCATAAAACAAGAATTCAGTAATTTTATCTAAAAAAATATTTATTTTTTCGATGTAATTGAATTTTCCCAAATAATTCGCAATAAACATGCATTCTGTAACATTTTAATAGAGTCCTACTTCAAATTGTAAATGGTTTTATGATTGTATAAACACAGAAAATGTGACTTCTGTTATTGTAAAAATCTGAAATCTTAAAACTAGAGGAAATAAAATAACAAAGTAATTGTTTGGAATTTCAATTGTATAAAATTTCTCCGCAAGTTTAATATTAAAAAAAATTATTTCCTCTTTTTATAACAAAGAAAAACAAATTATTGTAAAAACTTCGTGATTTTCCCATTTCTATTTTTCTATTATGTAGTGCAATTTTCAAATCATATTTTCAAGCTTCCTACTTTGCTTTTTCGGTGGAGCAATATAAAGGTTACGGTGTGTGTTTCCTTTTGCGCCTTCCTCCCTCTGTTACAAATTGACTTATTACCTAATCATTTTTTCCACATCTTACACTTCCATTTCAACAAATGCCAAAACACCTTTCGACAATTCAACAACTAAACGGCAAATTTTTTTTCATGAAAACAATTATGAGCTTGAAGAATCCCAGTTAGATGTTACCTTGGCGATCCTCGGTGTTTGGCCAAATAACAGAAATAACTGCTCTCACCCCATTCGGATGCCAATCATGTGCTCAGAAAAGCGTTAAAGGTCATCATTCTTGGTCTCTTTTCTTTGTTGTCGAAGTGTAGAGGAAATAAAAGCATCAAGCAACATAAAATTCCACTAAAAAGAAGCTTGGTCTGTTACGAGGATAAAGCAGTTCTATAAATAAACATCGAAGTGTCATGTCTTTCGAAAATCATCGCTTTAAAAATTCATTGGACAACGAAGCGATGTGAAAAATTGGATTCCCGTCTCCAGAAAATCCTTAGGAAATTCGCCATTAGCATAGATTTTTAAAAAATTATTGTGTGGGTTGTTTTCTGCTAAACGTGAAATCATCCGTTACCCTACTTTGCAGATAATGCTCTTTCATTTTTATTTCTTTTCTTTTTTAGCTATGCGTGTTGTTTAAAAAGCTGTTGGAAAAAGAAAAATTTCCTCGTCTATACAATTAGAAGTACTTAAGCCCTTGGGAAATTATTTAACGATTTTGGAAGTAGTCATTCATTGTATATAATTACAGTAATATACCAAATAACTTTCAATGATGCTACTGGATCGGGGAAATTTTGGAGAAATTTACGACTGAACAATTTTCCATAAAGTGGGAAAACAGTAATCTTTGTTGTTAACATCCTTCAAAAAATGAAATTCAGGCTTCATTGCATTATGTTCATTTTTAGTGATTCATAATACAAAAGTAAATTATCTTTGGTTGGTTAATGACACAGTATCTTTCTTTGTCTAATGAATTTATAATGAATATGTTTGACATATGCAATCCGATTTACTTGTGTTTTTAGATCTTATTTTTCAAGAATTTTAATTCTTGTCTAAATATGCTTTATTTCATCCCATAAACAACTTACAGTAAAACTAATTGTATGTAGTCTTTCAGTGGAAATTATTTCCTACTAGATGCCTTTAAAATTAACCTATTATAAAAATGCATTATTTATATCTATATTATTTAGAAGTGTATTTTTTGTGGTAAATGTTTCATACGAACTCATTAGTATAATTATGAATTTTCAAACATAATGAGTATAATTAATGGCTATAATCATTTATACCCAGTATTTATTTCCCGATAAACATGTACTCTACAATTAAGCTTTTCGTATGTCAAATAAATATTGTATCAAATATAAAGTCAATGTTTCGCCTCAAAGGCAGCAACAAAAGTATTCAGTTTAAGGTTCATATATCTAAAGTAATTGGAATCTTTTTTTCTTCATTTTGTGATTAAATCATTTTGGTTTTTGCTTTTTGAGATGAAGATCAAGGGCTCAAATTTCAAATCATTAATCTCTAAAAACATACATTTAGAGTGCTTCTATAAGATATCGGATATAAAGAAATCCTTTATTTTACACGAAGCTTTTTTCATCTCTGTCATGTGTTTTGTCGAAAAAACTTTAATATATTTTGAAAGACGTCACCGAGAACTTTTAAGGGAGATGTTTCACTTAATGTCTGAAATTACATCAAGAATCGAGGAGGCCGCTTTCACTATCAAGGAAATTAGCCCGTCATTAAACAAAATAAATCAATAATATTTCTTGTGAGTGCACACAATGCAGTTTAGTATAATTTCTTCCATTTTGTCATATTCTTATATCCTAACTCAAAGTATATTCATTATTTGCCTACAACAAAATTAAAATGATACGACTGGGTTTTCTTTTTTCTTATTTGTAAGAAAAATAAGCGCTAACAAAATTCTCATTTCCCTATTTTTCAGGTAATTTTTTTTTCCATCGAATTCAATACATTCCATGACTTGCAAATAAGACTTAATAATGTTCGCAAAATGCCGCATGTAAGAGAGCATAACTGAAAGGATATACGACTTCACGACATGTGAAATCCCTTAAATTAATCTCTCATTTGCATTTGACTGATATGAGCATAATAGGAGTGTGGGAAAATGCTTTTTCGAAAAAAGATAAAACCGCTTGTTATTTCCTTAACGCCAATATCGATACAGAAAAGTCTTGTTTTTCCAATTTTTTTAAGATTAAGTTTTGTATTTTTGCATGCAATTTATATCTAGTCTATTTATCATACATCATAATACTGACGTAAAGAAACCACATTAGCAAAACTTTATCTCCCGTTTTCTCCTTCAAAGGAAATATTTAGGTAAAAAATATCAAACTAGAATTTTCGTTGTTGATTATAAATCAGAAAAGTGTCTGTCGATATAATCCTATAATTTGTTAAATTTATTAACTTACAACCCACGCGAATTTATGTTAAAATTAATTTTTATATCTTGCATTTCATGTTCTGAAAGTATATAGACTACTTTAGTATTAAACTAAAGATCAACATTATCGAAAGATTTCCCACTTGTATTTTCATCACTTGTATGTTTTTATTTACTTTTCGAAGGTCAATTGATTGCACACTCGAATATTTATTTATATTATGTGATGATAAAAAGAATAATTTCACTTAAATTATATCACAGTTTTGAAAAAAATAAGTTAAATTTAAGAAAATAAAAATTTGACTATGAATTTAAACTTATTTACATTGAATTTAAGTACTGTAATTAAAACTCAATTATTCGTAGGAAAATAATATTTTATAATTAATTATTATTTGTTTATAAAATCTAAAAATATGTAAAACTATTTTCTGCTGATTAAATATTTCTGTTATTGTGGTGTTAATAATGCGCATATTATCTACGTATAATGGTACATATCTATTTTGTAACTTCACTCAATAGTATAGTAAAGAACCCTCAAATGAATTTTTGATTTAACTTAAAAAAATTTTTAGATTTATCATTCAGCTTCAAAAATATGTTATAAATATTAAAGCATTTCCTTAATTATATTGCTTTTCAGTTTTTATGTCAAACATTGTATATTAGTATTTTAGATATGTATTTTACGAATAAAAAAATATCGTTTTATTAAAGTAATGTTTAAAAAGTTGAGAACCGTAATAAATGAAATATAAATGTAGCTAGTAATAGTTGCCAATTCCTTGAACAATATTTTACGCGTGATATGTGAACACATATGAAAATAATTATTCAAATTCGTAGTAGAAGCAACGCCAACACGTTTAATTTACTTACTTATTTTTAAATTTTAAAATTTATTTCATTTTGTGTTTTTTTGTATTTTGATGTTATATATAATGAATAGCATTTCTAAAATAATTAGTTTAGTTGGAAATTTTTTATTTTAATTAAATTTATTAATGTGAATAATTGAAATTCTTAATTATCGTAAAAGTAGTTACGAATTTTTTAGAATATATTAAATTAATGCTTTAATCTATTATGATAATTTTTATTTTGAAGTTATCTCTTTCAAAACTTCATTACACAGCAAATTTCTCTATTATTTCTTGTAATAACTTATAATTTTAATTAAGTATTTGATTAGAGATAAATTATTTTTCAAATAATTCTATTCTGTTCCTTTAAAATAAAAGGATTTTTATGTCACAAAATTCTCTTGTCTTACGACATTATATTAGTTTATCTTTTCTCTGATAAACAAAGAAGTACTTAAAATTTTGTGAAAATTATGATGCTTAAAAACTATATATATGACGGATAACTTCTTATACTGTTTAAAGAATGTATAGGTCTTAAACTCAGCTATTCCAGCAGCCAAGATCAAGTGTTAACAAAACATTTGCTCATTTCCTGTCTTCTCGTTCCGCTTCACTTCACTTTTTACAAACTTCTGGCATTAGTTTAAGGGTGAAAAAAATAAAATCGTTTGACAGCCAAGTAATGGAGGCCGTGAAAGTCATCAGTGGGCGTGGTTACAATTAAAAGAATACACTTGATTCCAGGGACGTGTTATCATTCAAAGAAATTCTTTTGTCTTTAAATGTGTGTAGAAACAATGACCTTTTAATGGTACTGAACTTGGCAGTAAAATGAAAATTTTTAAAGTGTTAAAAATGTTTACGCTTCCAAAATTCCGTGAATGATCAGATGCTTTTACAGAAATTTCTTATTGATATTAATTGTTTTCTTCTGTATATTTTTCTTAAATTTAACTCTTGAAACTTTAAATAATAATATGCTCGTTCTTCCCTACAATTTCTTTCTTAAATCAACGGAAGTTGTTGTGAATCATAAAAAACAATCTAGAAAATAGAAATTAAATTTGGCCTGTTTCCAGAGAAAGAAGACACATAAAGTAAATACTTTTGAATGGTTTTCTTACCAACGTAGTAAAACTTTTTATTACTTTAATTTTAAGGGTACATCCGGTTTTCTGCAAGTTTATGCAGATAAACTTATTTCTTTATTTAAAGATCTTCCAAGGTTTTGAGTAAAAAAAAAATTTTTATTTTACGTTTAACGCTGAACAAATCAAGATTTTTAATTTTATTATTTTCGTACTTGAAATATTATAATAAATTATGGTAATAATGTTGTATTTACAATAAAAAGCAATTGACCACAGCCGCTTAGAAAAATTTGGCTGATTTTATTTCGTGTGTGGTTTAATTCTTTCTTAAAATGTACAGGTATTCTTCCTCTTTGTGTAGAACCAATTATCCTTATTACTTATCAAGCTAAACAAGCCATTTGTAAAATACAATTTGCATGAATTTTTGTTATGAATAACCGATAGAAAAGATGGAAATTGCTCTGAAAAAATTCTGACGAGAATGTAAATATAAAATAATATAACCCATGCTTTTTTAATACCTAAAAAGAACAAAAAATAATGGCATCTAAGAGCTGAAATGCTTATTAACATATGGAAAAAGAAAAATAACCAATCATGTATAGCGTGTGATGGAAAACACTTTATATCTCATTAATTTGTAGACTATCTGATGCATGAAAATTCAAACACTGTTCAGTATTAAAGTAATTTGTAAATGCAAGTGATAAAAATTTTTTAGTAAATTTTCCATACTTATAAAATCTGAATATAGTATTTAAAAATAATTTCAAGCCAAAATTAACTAATGATATTCTTCATTTTTTTTTTTTTTTTTTTTTTTTTTTAAAGTAAAATCATCTATATTATTAATCTTATAAAAATTATTTATGTGAAGTTTACAAATTTCAATTTCATACAATTGTTTATAAATATTTTTAATTTTTTCGTCTTTTTTTAAGAAAATGTGTTTTTTATATATTAAAATAACTATTAAAGTATAAATTTATTACTTTCAGTTCAATTTAAAATAGGAATTTTGAAAATTTAGCCAATTTTTTATACATCTTTTTTTCTATTATTACTCATTTTGTATCATTTTAAATCCTCAATTCATTGGGAAAAAATCAAAGATTCATAATAAAAGCGTAATTATATGGTATCACTTTCAATTTCTTAATCTTGTGTATAGGTTTCTTCGGTAAATAGAGGAGTATTGCGTATGATAAACTTCTTACAGATTAAGATAAACTGCTTGGCGACAATTTATAAAATATATGGGTGGGAGAATAGGAAATCATATATTTTCTATCTTAAAGTCGAATATTTCAACTTGATAAATATGTTATTTTAGGAATATAGTTATTTTGTTGTAATAGATTGAAAAATGTATACCAGTTCATTCCTAAACTGCGTTTCTCTAATTTCATTTAAATGCATTAAATAAAACATTATTATTTAAATACATATTTGTTAAGTTATGCATTAGTAACTGCAATATGAAATATAATTGCTTAGAAATTCAAATAATTACAAATTTGATTTACATTCATAATTATAAGTCTCCAAAAATATAAATGATTGATGGAATGATTTAATATTCTACATTTTTATTACGTCATTCATTTCATTTCACATTTTTATTGCATCATATTTAAAATACTTATTTACTCATTTACATGTCACAATTTATATTGAAAAATCGACCGTACGTTTTTTTGCTCCAGGGTAACTTCATAAGGCATTTCACAAAATTTGTAGCAATTGAGAAGAAGTGCTGCCATCTAGTGTTTTCTTTTCAACTTAATTTGGTGTAGTGAAATGGTTCAAGACTTCATTTTCTCAATTTTCCCTTAAATTTAATACCATAAATTAATTTAATTTTTTTAGGAAACACACTTGAATAAACAGTTATATATTGTATTAATTAAGTAATTAAAAATTGTTAAATGAATAAGATAAAAAAAATTCGCAATTAAAATCTTATATATCTTGATTGCTAAAATTGTAATTTTTAAATATATTTGATATATTATTAGTTTTAAACCCACAATAAATTCATGTAGGGAAATTTTATGCAATTATAGTGCATTTTCTGTTTTTATTGTTCATTTTCTTTGGTTTTCAATTTGTCGCTCACCCTAAATTAGTGCGCGTAGATTTGTCTTGCGAGAAGGTCGAATTGCTTTAAAAATATAATAATTTTAAAAGAAGTTTATTATTATTCATCTAAGTATAGACTTTTGAATTTAAAACAAAAATATATATAAATGTGTCAAATTGATTCAAACTTTTATTATAAGGTTCTAATATTTATTATTTTACTTAAAACATTAATACTTAAAAACCTTATGTTGAATTTTGCCATGCCGAATAAAAATGCAAAGATAAAGCATGAATAATTTTTTTTAAGTTAATATTGAAATGTTTATAATAAATATTCAATTTTAGCTTTTATTATACTTGTTATTACAATACCTCTTATCAAAATTTTATTTAAATGATATTAAAATCATGATTTAAAATCAATTTTAAAATAGCCAGGGGGATATTTACTATTTTTATACTCATTAATCAAATGAACAAATATTGAAGCAAATGTATAATTTATCCTTATACGTATTATTTCATAACGCAATTATTGATTGAAATAAATTGAGAAATACACGATTAGGTTTTTTAGAACATTATAAAATTTATCAAAAATCTTTTTTTTCGAAATTTTAAATTAGAATAGTTAAGATATTCTACTATCATACTAAAACATAGAAATTTAAAGTTTTATTGAAATTAATTATCATTAATTAGATTATTTCTTTTATTAATTTGAAGTAAGTTAACAAACTATTTTGACATTATTAACAGTTAAAATGTTACGTCTAATATAGTGTATAATTTATTATGTAGTGTTTTATTATCTTGAATAATTATATTATGTAATTTTATTCAACAGATTATATTAAAATTTCTTTTCTAGAGTATACATTAGCAATGTATTTTATTAGAAATCGTTGCACAAAAGGTGATCTTATTCTTTTTGAAGCAACAGCATTTTTGCACCAATTGTCATATTATATAATGATAAACAAATTTTAAATAAAAAATTAATTAAATTAAAGAATAAATGCAATTATTTAACTTATCTTAGAGCATGATATGTAAAAAATATATGACATTTTTCCATTATTATATATTTTAATTTATATACATCAAAGTTTTCAATATTTTAAATTGGGAAAACTTTAGTGCAATCAAATCAAGATAACTGTGTCTTAAACCATCACTTCTTCTTTTCTCAATAACATAAGGGCAATTTTCTGTGATATTACTGTATATCTTTAAAAAAATATTATTGTTGGTGGAGACAAATGTTTTTATAAGTTTATTTATAAAATAAATGTTAAAAAAATCAGCAAAAATATAATTTTATTGAAATTTTGCAGAAGTGATATTTTGTATAAACAGCAAGTTGCTGACATTATATCAAAAGGCAAACAGAATTTTCATCATAATTCTAAAATAATAAATTTCCAGAGCGATATATTACCCAGTGCAAAATAGTCTGCCCCCTTTCATTACAATAAGTGCATTAAAATCAGCATAATATCCCGCCCTTCTTAAATCTCTACCAAGGCTAAGTGCTCAATCTGCATGGGTAATTATGCAGTTTTCAAATAGCCTTGGTTTAATATTTTCGTGAAACAATTATTTTATAAAAAATATAAAAAAATTTGAAAGCTAAAATGTTTATTTGTTGCAAATTATTATTTTTTTAAAATGTCCGTTTTTTCCATCGCTTTATTTCATATAAGAGAGTGAATGAGTGAATATCATCATAAGGTCTTGGAAAATAAACTTTCATCCAACTTCATTAATTCTTAAATGTGCATGAGAAGCTGACACTCTCTCTAAATGTATCTAATTCATAATTTCTTTTTTTGATTTTAGTATTTGCTAATTATATTTTAAAAAGGTAAAATAATGCAAAATTATAATGGATTCAACATGAATGATGTATTTGCATATCTCCATGTGAGCGATGGGAAACCTACTTCCTATCCGATGAAAATGGTATTAAAAATCAATAAAAATTTAGATAATAAGCTAAATAAATATTTTTTTTTATAAATCAGCTTTAATTTCAAAAATATTTTAACATAACATTACTAGAAAAAGTGTCCCTATAAAGGGTTAATACCTCAAGAAATGATTTTTATACCACAATTTTTTCAAAGTCTGATTGAGCAAGATTAATTAAAACTAGCATTATACATGCATATATTTAAACTTTTTAAATACTATAAAGAACATTTTTCTTATTTACATGTATGTACATAATAATTAATATTATATATATATATATATATATATATATATATATATATATATATAATATATAACACACAACCAAGTGAAAGAAACAGAAAACTAAAGAGAAAACTTACAACAAATTTCATTATTACCAGCTTCACCACAGGATATAAGCCAATGGTGACACATTGTTTTTTTTTTTTTTTTTTTTTTTTTTTTTAGAGGTATGAAAACAAAGAAATTTCATAAAAATGCAATAAACTAAAACATAAAAATGAATATACACGTGAGATGAATAATGGTGTAAGGAATATGTACAGCAAAATAACAATAGTAAGAAGTTGACATATAAATAAATACGATTGCCACAAGTGAAATGAGATTAAAATTAGGAATGTTGTCATTAAGCTAAAGGAAGGTCTCAAATAAGGTAAATTAAAATTTACCTACGCGAAAAATATTGAATCACATTAATGAAATTAAATTTATTACAAATGAATAATACACAATATAGAGCAATTAAATGCAAACACTCCTGCATAGTAATCATATTCTGTTTTTTTATGTGTATGCTTATTCTATATGTACGGTATATATGTTTGAAAGTATAAGTAGCAATTAAAATTACAGAGTTTAAATATTCAAACATTCTTCGCGTACATTGGAACGTCACTCGATTGATCCTTTTAATGGATGCAGGTTATACAATTTCACGCAATGGCGCACTTCCTATTTCAACTTTTAAGTCACTTTCTTTAATTACGCGTGTAAAAGTACCGGTACTTTAAGCAGCTGTAATAGCAGGTCATCCCTTCCAAAATATTCCGCTTTATTTGAAAAAGTAAGCGATGAGTGAAAGTTTTAATTAAGCTTGAAACTCGCAAATTGAAATGCATTTCTTAAGACACGATTAGCATCTAATCCCTATCGCAAAAGTAATTAAGCGAGTCAGTGTTCTGGCTGTCGGTTCGGTATTTATTTTCGTCCTTCTCTCCACTTCACTTCTCTTTACGTGAACGAATTTCAAGCGATTTTTAATCTTTTGAGTAGTTGTTTCGCGTTCTACACTGTGTTCTTTCAACATTTTTCTGGGTGTTGTTAGAATCGGCTTCCATTCATCCCTTATTAACTCTGACCATGATTTGTAATCATTCGCTGGGATTGAAGTTATCCTGTTTATGTCTTCTATTTTTTACCTTTTCAGTCCTTTTGTCGATGCTAATTTAGGAAACACCGAGCCTGCAATTACGTACATGAGAATGCTTAGTCGGCAAAAAATATTTACCTTTATCTTTTTATAATCTGCAGTAGCTTGAGAACCGCCAATTAGACACTTCAATAAACTTCTACAAAACCGCTTATTCATGTTGTAAGCATAAGTATTTTTCTGGTAAAGTGCAGTATTAATTTTAAATCTGGTTCTGTCAATGTCTCTTTCAAAATTATGCAACTTTTATATATTAAGCTAAAATATTTTAATCAAATATAGTACCATCTGTTAATTATACCTACCTGAAAAATAATTAGTTCTATTAATTTATAATAATATTATTACAGAAAATATATCAGTTTTAAATTATATGAAGGTACAACTAACTCTACAAATAAGATTATAGAAATCACTTTTAGTTATTCTTGCTGTAAATAATTTTTCCTGATGCTTTTATTTATTTTATAGAATTCACTTGAAATTTATTTTCTGAAGTTATCAAAAATGATTTTGAGCTTTGTATGTATCTTAAAGATGTTAAAAAAGTTAATATGACAATTATATATACAATTTTATATTCTTACGTTCCTTAAATTTTTCTCCCACATTACTTTTTCTGTTTAAATGGCATTATCTAACTGTAAATTCATATTATCTAAATGTATCAATTAAAATTTGCTGTAAAGTCGCATTTCATCATATTCTTTGAAAACATGGTACTTTAATTCAAGTATCATGTTTTCAATTGATACTAATTTCCAAAAAATAATGTGATTTTATTTTTTTTATCTTATCTTCATTTATCTTCCGATGCTTGATCATTAATATTAAATAATTATCGCAACTCTAAACAACGCCAATTTAGATAAATATTAAGTCATAAAACGATTGATACTATAAATAATTTATAAAAAGCGTATTACAAAATCAAACAGAATTGTAAATTATAAATAACAATAAAAAAGGCATTTGAAAATAACTAATGATTAGGTATTGATATTAACTTTAGGATTAACTTTGATATTAACTTTAGGTAAGAAAATACCTAAAGCATATATGTTAGGTATTAGCATATACGTAAAGTACGTATAAATTATAATATTGCCATTGAATAAATGAAACTGTATTTATTTTGTACAAATAGTTTATTTATGTAATAAATTCATGAACCAAAATTTCCTGATCAATACTTTGAATTATTAATTATTTAGGGAAAATAATATCAGAAAGAGAGAATTAAATAAAATATTTTATAACAGAATTATACTAAAAATTCAAAGCGAGATAAATGGAAATATTGCTTCTGAATATAATTTAAATAAAATTTCATCACATTAAAATAGTTTCGTAACACATAAATTAGATAATTCTTACGATAGATTCAAAGAAATAAAAAAATGTCGGCTTTAATTTTTTTATTTTTATTTTTTTTTTATTTTTATTTATTTATTATCATTTTTTTTTTCATTTTTTAAAACTTGTATCATTTTAACTTTGGATCTGTCAGGATATTTTAATGTTTTTTGTTTTATTAATTATAAAATTATATTGATGGCAAAAATTAATTTGAACACAGAATTAAATACAAAATTGATGTTGTATGTAACAGGAAACAAATTTCTAATATTTTTGTAACACTGAATACGAGTAAGAGTTCATTTTGTGTTTTTCAAAGTAGGTTTATTAAAAATAGTATATGTATGTTATTATATACCATACATCTATCTGTCTTATGTACATATGTATAGTTTTATCTTCACTAGCTTATTGTTTGAAGCAGTTTTCGATCAAGGATAACTTTTACACGACAAAATGTTCAACTAGTATTATTACTGATATATAATCATGAATATATCTACTTGATATTAACTTTAGTTTTTACCAATTATATATTCATGTTTACATACTTATAAAGATATCCTTGAAAACAAATTTTTTTAATTTTGGGCACCATTGAACGTACCATATCAGACTTATTTTCCTGTCAATGCTTCAAAACTCTGCCCAAGTTAGACTGAGCTTTAAAATAGTTAATTTATGAGTAGTGTAGTATATATATTTACATACTCTCAATAATTCATATATTTAAATTATTCAATTTTTATCAAACTTCGTTTAAATGCTAATTCTTACAATCGCTAATTGCAACAATCAATATATTTAAGTTAATAATAGATGAAAGATGTGATAAATAGCCTGCAAAATTATTTAATTTTTATAGAAACATTCGAATTTTTATTTTTATATGCTTATGTAAAATTGATAAAGAAAGAAAGTTTTATAAATATATTCCGAAAAACTCCTCTAAAACTACGAATTTGTTAAGAAAATAATTACCATAAATTTTTTTCTTAAATTTATCAAAATATTACCATCTTTTCTGTTAACAAATTCAATTTTTTTATTTTGCTTTGAATAAATTATTTACTTATTTTTTCTGTTCATCACACTTATTAATTTATCAGGAGCATTTATTTTATATCATGTAAACAGATAACTTTTATTTATTTATGCATATTATTTTTGTTCTGAAACTTAACACGTGCTGAGGTTTCGTCTTATTACAATATCTTAATTTACGAGCCTCATATTTGTCTCTAAGTGTATATTTTATAACACCTTCTTGTCACTTAAAATAATTGTGAAAAAATTCATGAAAAATCTATTTTCATTTGTGAACTCTTTATGCTATTTCGCATCATAACTTTTTTTTTGGGGCATTCCCAGTGACGTTTGCCTCATTTTACCTATTTAAGTCATAATGGTTACAAATACTTGTGAATAAAAATGGCGATGCAGGATTTGGGTATATATTTAATGTACATGTATTGATGTATACATATATATATTTATATATGTGTTTGTGTGTGTATATATATCTTTAGTTTATAGTAAGAAAATTAAAAATATTTTCAAAATCACTGGAATATAACAATTCTATGATTAACTGCTATAAGTGTGTATTAAAATAAAACAATCCGTAAATATTTTCATGACACATGAAATAACAAAATTGTTTCTTATCTCAAAATAAAAGCATTTTTTCAGTTTAAAAAAAATAAATAAATAAGGCATTGAAAAAAAAATACCATGAAGATTCACATAAGTGATTCAAAAGACGACGAAAAAGTGTCTTTCAAGAGAGCAAAAAATGTTTTTCCTTTCTTTACTCGAAGGTCAGGAACTTCCAAAGTAGAAAAGCATGACCCGCGTACAATACGCCGGAGATACAGATGACACATTCCTTTGTAATGACCAAAAAAGAAATTACATATTATGATGGGCTCTGCCCCTCTCGTGCTTCGTAAGGACTGAAATTATCGTCTGCATACATGGATTCCCTCCCATTTGGGAGAAAATGGTTGCCAAAAAGAGAAACTGTTACGGAGTATTATGAGAGTGATATGTAAATACTGCCACAGAAAATCCTGTTAAAATTCCTTAAATTAGCAAGCTGGGTTCCATCATGCAAATTTTCGGCATAATAAATAAATTTGTTAGTAAAGCAGAATATCACACTACAAAAGGAATTAATTAACATTATGATCTATGTTGCAATTATTTTTAAATGAATTTTGATTGTACAATAAAAAGAATTTGAGAACTGTGGATCAAAGTCATTGAACGTATTTATTGAAAATAGTTTTCATATCCCATGTACTTAACTTGCTTGTTCACTTTTGATTTGAATTACGGCATTTTTTGTAAAAGTTATAATTGCAAACAGTCAGATGCTGACATTAATCCCTTTGCAATTACTTCAACGAAAATGGTTGGTTTTTATGATTCATTAACTCATACGAGAGAATACATTTATAGATGTAAATTACATTAATCAATGAAAAAAGTTTTCTAATGTTGTTATATAATGATCTTAAAAAATTTTCGATACTAGCATTGAATTATATTTTGTAACAATTTTTTCTTCACTCATAAGTATTTTTATGTTAAAAAAAGCTCGTAAAGATTTTTTATGATGGCTACGAAAATCAGAGCCGGATACGACCTGAAGGTCACTAGTTTGGAATCACAAATACTGATATCTATCATGTTCTTCAAAGAATGGCTATTGTCACAAAGGCAGCTTTCATATTAATTTTTAAGGATTAATGCTTTTCAAAATAAGTTTCAATAGATGCTGTGATCAAAAAGTTTCAAAATTTAACCTTAATTTTTTTAGATAGATCCAGAGCTTCCCTAAATTTTATCTCTCTTTAGAGCCAGTAATAGGATCTATTAAAAATGCCAAATCCTATATCATATCCATGGACATTATTTCACTCTTTAGAACTTGTATTTCGACGATAAGCTTTGAAAGATCTTTCTTGAAAGACTCTTTCTTCTCATAAGCTTTTGTCACACATTGCATTTTTTTTTTCTTAGACGCTGATAAAATAAACACTGTCTTTCAAAAATATTTTATTAAATATTTATTTTTGTGAAAAGTCAGTATGATTTGAATGTTAAAGTTACCTTTATCAAACCACCCAAACTTTTTGCTATATATATATATATATATCAATAGATTGATAGATATATAGATATTCCCATCCTCTAAGGCTTTTATTTATTCTAGTGTGTTCATTGAAATAATTTTTAAATTAATATTATTTAAATTTGACTTAATTTGTGCTGAGACTTAACTTTGAACTGTCAGCTATCCAGAATAATTATCGTATTTGGCTGTCTACATCTTACTTTGCGTTACTTTTTTTCTCTCGTAAATAATCAATTCTATCAATTCCAAATATTATATATTTGCAACAAACTGTTTGCATGTTATTTTGATTTGAAAAATCTTACTTTTCGAAAATTTGAAGGATTTTAGAAATTTAAATAATCATATATAGCTACACACTGTTTCTATAAATACAGAGGAATATATATATATATATATATATATATATATATATATATATATATATATATATATATATACAAATTTAAAAATTTCCGTTAAGTAATTAATATTTTTAAATATTCTTTTATTCTAATGACAGTTTCATGAGTTCCAAAAAGTTATAAGAAATCCTCATTTTGTGGTTATGAAAATTGTTTGTTTCGATTTTATATTTTATGTTAAATATTATATTAAAAAAACATCAATAATTTGATATTTTAAAAAATTGTTTTTTAAAATGGTGCTTTTTATTCTGATTATATTCAGATAAAATGATTTTGTATACAAACTAAAATATTACGACTTGCATGACATTTTTCAAGTTTCAAATATTCCACACATATGTTTGAATATTTCATTATTTAATTTTTACATAAAAATGAAATTTTCAATTAAATTTTTCATTACATTACTTGTTTTAGTACTAAATTTTTCCATGCTATTTTAACTTCTTTTGCTAACATTGTCTAAATCAAAAAGATAAATAAATGTGAGTTACGATAAATAAATAGAGAAACATTGAATAAATAAATGATATATGTTAAAATAACAATAATAAAAAACCGAATTGTGTGTGCATTGGCCATTTATTCAACAAAAGATAATAAAAAAGAGAAATATTTCTGTGGTTAAATTGAAAATCTTGGAAAGTGTGATTCTGTTATGAATATCACATCTCTCATACTGTTTCAGACTTTTAAAGATATATATGGATTTTGTGTGTGATTATAGTTTCTATTTATCTCTACAGATATTTTTATTGGTTAAAAATATATGTAGGATACCATATATATATATATATATATATGTTACTATTCAATAACTTTATTTTAGTATAATTAAAAACATTGTTCAAGAGAATTAATTTTTCTTGTTTAACACTCCGTAGTAAGAGTCACATCTGACAGATTTGCAATTAATTAAGTGAGGAAAGCATTTTTGTTACCTACGAAATTTTTCTTATCTACGAGATTTTTATTGTAGGAATTTGCCGGAAATTTTTGTTTTATCAATGAAAATGTTGTTTCTTCTAAGTGATTCTATTGCAATTACTTTTTAAATGTGTGTTTAATTAATATTAATTCTTTAATATCTATCATTAGGAGGAAAACATTTCACTTAAAGATTTCTAAAGATTTAATTAATTTAGATCTTTAGAAAATTAAGATTAATTAATTTAGTATTGTTTGTAAAAGAAAGAAAAATTCACCGACATCGAATAATTCTTTCATACTGCGAATTTAATTAATCTTTTCAAGTTGCACTTTTTTCTTTATCTTTCATTTTGTCCTTGTTCCTCGAAAAGCCAGGTACATATTTTATTGTTGTAAATTATCCTTTTAATCAGGTTTCAATTAATCATTGAATATTTCAATTTATTTCTTTAGTAAATATATTTAGTGTCACTTGAGTGATTTATGTAATTATAAATCACACACATATATATAAACTTATATAATATATCATATAAGTTTCATTTAATGAATTTATAATTGGAAGAAAACAGGATTTTTAGATTCGAAAGTAAATTTCGATCAAAAAAATTTATCTGGCGAAAAGTTTTAATTGAATGATACTTTAAAATAAGAAATATGGTATAAATATTTTCCTATACTGTTTGTAATTATTTCAATTAAATGACAACATTTCAGCAGTTATAAGAGGTACATTTTCTTTCCTAAGGAAAGAGAAAGAACTGCTAATTGGCTGCTTTAAAAAATACGCGGTCGGAGTTCACCCAAAGACGTTATGGGATGGAGGCCCCATTCGTATTTCTTTAATATTTACTTTTTTGTTCATGGGACACTCAGGAACAGCTTCTAAGACAAATTGCCCTAATTGCCTCTGCTCTGTTTTTCATTATGTCATGCTCAAAATTACTAGATGTAGAACTGTGTTTAATATTTTCAACTTATCAATATCTGCAATTCAAATGGCCTGTAGGGGGCGCTGTAAAATGTATGCGACCTCAAAAAAAGAGTGTTATGAATGTGAAAGCATATGATAACTTGTGTTCACCTCACATTTATTCTTTCTTAAGCATTGCCTAGATATTCTGGTATATTATATGATTGTACATGCGCTAAAGTGATGTATTTTATATCAATATAATTTCTAATTTACACTTTAAAAAAGTTGTACAATGAAGGGAAGTTCAAAAAATTTTAAAGCTAACCTCGTTTTGAGTAAAAGTTATCAATAAACAATTCAATACATTTGTTAATCGAAAATTTTATAAAATATATTTTTCCATATAAATATTTTCAAAAAAATTCACATAAACTATTTTTAATTATGCATATAAAGTAATATATCATGGGATATTGTTTGTAAATAATTGCGTAAGGTTTTTTGCTTTTCTTATAAAAATATTGCAAATTATATCAATTATAATAATAACAGGTTTTTCTCAGTTTTGTTCCTTAATTTATACCTGTATATAGAAATTTCAATGTAACATCCCTTCGCTGATCCATGTAGTTATGATATAAAATATCATTATCTTTTATCTGTCAAGTGAAAACGAAAAGAAAATTCTCTTCAGGGGTGTAAGTTTTTTTTAGAAATAATTAAAGTTAGAATTTAAGCATTTAAAAAGCTGTATGCGCTTTGAAAGCAAAGTTTATTAAACGTATGATAAAAATATCTTTAAACATGATTTATTGATATTTTTATTAATAATATTATAATTCTGATTATATAAATATGGTTTATTTAAGATTTATTATAAAATGTTAAATGCTTGTTTAAAAAATTAAATAAACTATAATAAAATATCGTTTGTTTAAAAAAGCAATTTTCCTCTTTACTATTAAAACTATATTGGCATTTTTAACTAGTTTTCTGTGATATATCACGTATAAATAAAGAAATTCAGTTATATAAAGTTTTTGACGGACTTTAGCCAGCTTTTTATTTTTCTTCAAACTATTAGTTCCAATTTTAAGACTACCGCAAGGTCCATTTTCGTCTATTTTCTTATTTGAAAATAAATATTGGCGAAGTTTGGGAAAAGTAGGATATTGCATCTTTATGTGTATTTGATTCTTGATCTTGTATTTTATATCGCTATCGCTTAAGCATTTTATCGATCTAGGAATTAAATTTGAATCACGACTCATAAGTTAGAGATGTCTTTATTCTTTAAAAGAAGAATTGGTTGTGGGTGTAGGTGGCGGGCAAAAGCTTTTAGAAAAAAAAAACTAAAGATTTTTGATTTACGAATATTTCTGATGTTACATTTAACTTTCTGTATATTTATAATCTACAAGAAATTTTTTATAAACATGATTGATTACTGTTCCCTGCATTTAAATGTTTATATTCAGAATTATATTCTATTATTGCGGAATTAATTATTGCCTCATGGCTGCATGAAAGTTTTATGAAAGCTACATGGGTCACCAAAATATTTATTATTTTTAACAATTCATTTAACATCCTAACAGTTAACAATTTATTTTTTATGTTTTTCATGAAAATGTTTATTAAACTTCATTGTGCTCGTGCTTCACAAAACTTTCATATTAAAATTTAAAACCATGATTTTTTCGAATTTTTCAAAATTCTTTTTTATTAATATCCAGTGTTTTTTTGTAAAAAAATATTTCATTCAATATGGTTTGAACACTTAAAAGCTTTATGTGAAAAATATTTGCCTAGTCTACATATTTTTATTATGAACTATATAAATTCTTTTTGAATTTTTTTCCCAACGAATTCATAACATTCAATTGAGTTTTTTAATTCTCTCAATATCTGTCGTAGAGCTAATGGTAATTGGTTATTTCTCCTTTGAAAAAATGAAGCCGTAAAAGAAGTACTATTTCAAAAAGAAAAGAAACTGACCCTGAGGCTGTTTTATTCTTTCAAAAACACATAACAAGATAAGAAAACACACCTTTTTGCAAAACTTTTATTATGCCTTTTGGCGACCGTACTTTGCTTGGCGACCAGAACAAAAGCAACCTCTTTCTATCATTTTCCGTCGCCATAGTAACAAGCGGGAAATAGGCACTCCATGAACAAGTTTTTCCGTTTCTCTGGGACTCTATTAGTAAAACTTTTTTCTAGGGTGATTCTTTTTTTCGAGTCTTCGCGTGGGTCCGGTAATGTTTTTCGCTTGGAATAAGTAAGCTTTCTTTCTGTAAAGCAACTACCCGCTGTGTTGATCGTTTGAAATTTTGGTGTTCTTTTTGAAGGTATTAGAATATATTAACACGAATGGAATTAGATTATTTTTCGTTTGGCTGCTAATGAGTTTGCTTATGTTCAATACTACAGTTAAAAAAAATAGTGTGATTTTTTTTTTCTTTTCAAGAAGTTTATCTAAGTTAATTAAATATTTTGAACAATAATTGCGATTGTAAATCGAAGAATAAGTGAACTAGTGAGAGACACGTTCTATTTCATTATTTTTATTTCTCTTTCCGCATAAACGCGAAAAATACCCCCACAACGGTTTTATTCGTTTCCACCCGCGGAGCATGCGCGCAAAGAGCAGCTGCATTTCTCTCACCTGGACTTCGCTCCGGCACAAAACAAACTTTATTTAACTTGGATATCGCCGCTGTTGCGCGCGGCTCGTGTGTGTGTTTCTCATTTGAGAATTGCTTTTGTCATCATGATTATGTACGTTCGTCTTCTCATTAGATCGTCTCTTGATTTATACCTTTATAATCGTAAACAAATTTGTTCATAGAAAAAATCTTGTAAAAAAAAAATTAAAAAAAAACTGGTTACTTTCGTTTTACCAACTGTTGTGAAAGTGATTTCAACGATAGAACAAAGAACTGATGCGAGTGACAGTAGGATATGTACCATGTAGTAAAAGATACTACTATGTCAACTATTACGAACAGCTCTGAAGAAGATATTTCCTCCCTTGACAAAAACCCTTTTCGTGGTAGGTTTGCTAGGGTGCTGTTCAGTTCCTGCATGGGATTGCCCAGGAATCCGTCCCACGCCGCTAACAGCGACTTTGAGTGGGACAATGTATCTGGTAAGTTGATTATGTTCATTAGTTGTCTTGAACTGTTCATTTTTTGCATGCTCGATCAGTGACTTTAAATGTTAGTTAGAACAGCTTCCAATTGAAAATAGTCAAGTATTATTTTAAACTTTCTGTAAATTGATAATAATAATTGATGGTCTAAGTTGGCAATATTGCTAAAATAAGACACATGTACTAAAGTAATAATAAAACTGTCTTTTAGACACAGGAAAAAATTCAAAACACATTGATACAAATGACTGAAAACTTTGTTTACAATGAGATTTAAACTTATACAATTTTCAAATTTGGTGGAGGATTTCTGGATCTAATTTCTACTTGGAAAAGTCAAATATGCGAATTTTTGATTTGTCTTTTTAAAAGTGCTTGCAATATTTGTAATTTACATCTTTTTATACGTGATCTTTTTTACTAGTGAATAAAGCTATATTCTTTATCAATGATCAAAACTAGATTTTTATGATAGACAGATCTTTAATATAGTTAAATTTTAAAAATAAACTAAGATTCAAAAAGTAATAATAGATAACTTTTAATTCGTTTTAATAATGAGTATGACTTGATTAGCTTTTCAGTTAAATAATTTTTAAGTTTAAAAATAATATGCGAATTCATATTTTGAAAAAATTGGGAATCTTCTTTTTACACTAGTTTCTCTGCTGTAATTTTCCTAACAAAATTGTAAGCAATTTCTGTGATTTTTTTCTTTCTTTATTTTTACTAAACAAATGTGATGTTTTTGTAATATCCAGTAAAATATTTCATTTATTAAACTTTTCCTTTAAATTTCGTTTGATAAATTCCATTTAAGTAATTTTATCAACATAAAAATATGAATAGAAATGTTTCATTATATTTATTAGTATTTTGTGTTATACAATTTAACTATTTTATATCTTTGACAATAATTAATATATACACACAAGTTTTTAAATATATTTATCTAAATTAATAATATTCTTTTAAATTTCATTCAATAATTTATATTTGACTTTAAATCATTGCCTATTGCGATTTTCATAATTTATTTTTTTTTTAATTCTTCAACTACTGAATAGTTGTTTACAATCTGGATTGGAGCCAAAAAATCTGGTTTCAATCACACACAGCAGACAAAACTGACAAGATAGCATCCGATTTATATTTTTCTATTTGATCTGATCTTGTTATTTATAAACAACTTTCACTGTTTTGCCTTCCCAAATCATAATCTTTAAAGTTACTTCGCAATTTTCAAAATAAAAATTAACTTTTATTGATTTATATTGTCTTTAAAAGATCCATTGAAAAAGTAAAAATTTGTATATTTGTTATCTTAGATGTAACATCCAAGATCGTTGAACTTGTATTTATCTAAAAATGAATACGAAATAATAATGTATATATTTATCTAGAAGAGCTATGCAGTTTGAGTTTTTAAATTAAATCACTACTGCGCAATTCAACATGAATTTCTTATTAATACGTTCATTTCCTAACAATGTTTATTAAAAATTTAGAATTTAATTTGAGGTTTTGAATATAATTTTAGGTTTTGAATATAATTAAAAAATTTATCATTTTTTTAATTATCTTCTAGTATTTCGACGCTTATAATCGTGCAATTTTTATTTATATTGCATTTGATTCAATTTGATTTAATTGAATACTATACGTAACAATTTATAATATTGTTATATAAATTCACTTTTAAAATTTAAAAAAAATAAAACAAAATATTATTTATATCCTAGCTTGCTATTTAGCTCTAGCTTTTATTTCAACGATGTTCGTGCGTTTGGAAAGAAATTTAAACTGTACGTAATACTCGAATTATAGGTCAGGAAAAGAATGGATAACGCTCGACGATTGATTCAACATTTCATGGGTTCGACTACCATCTCGAGTTTCAATGCTTGTAGTTCAGAATCCACATTGTAGATCGTAGTCTAATTAGCCAGTGTATGGACAAAGAAACGGTTGAACGACAAATAAAAAAAAAAACTGATGCTGAAAATTAAATAAAGAATAATGAGTTTATAAATGCAATATTCGTGGGATAATATCTTCAGTTGGAATTAGTATTTTCTCTTGAACAAGCACAGTTGTATATTTATTTTTCATGATTATGATACTTTTTAACATTTTTCTTTCTATCCACAATGTAGTTTTTATGTCATAAAAATATTTCGAAGCTTTGATGTATTTTCGCTTTATGTATAAACTAAACGTCTAATTCTAAAAATAAAAAGTAGATTTGACTTTATATATTACGCATACATTAAATGTGTTATGAGAATAAGCGATTACTCAATGTTAAAAAATTATTTTTTCTTTAAGTATTTTTTTCCAAGAAACAAATGTAGTTTTTTGAAGAACTGCCAAAAAAACAAAATTTTCATAGAATTTTTCTTGGAATGTTATTCTAAAATTCCTAAAAATGTTACAAAAGATATGAATTTATAGCACACACACATATAACATTAGATTATCCCTGACGTCTACTACAAATTTACTTCGGACATAATTGTAATATAAATATTATAATAAAATTATATATAATTTATATTTATTATAATAGTAATTTTTTATTAATTAATATATTGAAATCTGCGTATATTAGACATTAAAAGGGATTGTTATGCACAGTACCCAAAAATTACCCCCCACCCCTAGTTTTGGAACACTTGGTAAATCAAATCGATAAGTATAATTATATAAAAACGTTAAAAATATTGAAATGCGTGAGTTTTTATTAAAACAATTTTATGATTTACAATGCAATACAATAATTTTAAGAACTGTTAAATCTGATTCAGTTTCTCATCAACAAAACAAAAATCAGAGCAAATACTTTAAAAGTTTGTCACGTATCTTATAAACTGCTTAAATTATCTACATGTGAAATTATATTTTATGCAGTTTATTTTCTATATAAAGAAAACTTGTGCTTTTTCTTTTATCAAATAACTTAATTTACATTTTATTTTCTTTCCTCCCAACTATAAAGCAAAACTTCTCATTCGGAATCGGAAGCCTCATTATGCTTCGGGATAACCAACTTTTATTGGAAGTTTTCTCTGCGAGGCAGTCGATAAATCTTTTACGTCCTAGTCGTAATAATGTTGGACAAAGCGTTAATAGGTCTCCATTATTTGTGTCGACCGTTTATCTGTGTGTCTCTGGCGTAGGCTTCTTGCCTCGTTTGTCAATAAATACGGGTTCGATGCCCTCCATTATAATCGACTCATGGGCTTCACAGTCTTTTCTCCAGGAAACTAAATTGTCGCGGGAGTGTTTAATTAACGTGTGCTGAAGGAGTTCTTTCAATTCTTTCTCTTGAAATCGGTTCGACGTCACGAGTGCCACTTTAATAAACGTGCGTGGGCGAGCTGACTGAATAATTATTTCCGAAATGAAGTACTATTTAGGCGAAAGTATGTATTTGTTAACGAGTTTCCCTGTCTGAGTTAGTTTGGGCATTACTAAATAATAGTTTTATTTGAGAAAGTTACAAATATTTTTAGTAAATTAATGTCATTTAATAATAACTTTATTATAAAAGAACCTAATAATGAACATGACTACAAATCGTTGGTTCGATCTTTAACAAATACAGATTTCTGAGATTACGTATCTGCAACTCTAAATAATCGATAGCTAGTTGCTTCTAATTTATCTGGGGATTTCCATTATTTCTTTGGTACTATTGATAAGCAGGAAAACCAAATATGTTATATTCGAGATATTTTCATTCAGTTGTGCTTTTTGTATTTGAATTTAGTTTGAATTTTATTAACAAATAGTAAAAATAACCTTAATTATTAATTCGTTCCAAAATTTCTCCAAGAGTATCTGTAGCGTTTTAGGAACTCATTTATTATAGACTGTTGACATGGTGATGCACATATTAAACTCTTACTTCCTTTGAGTAATTTTGCAGGAAATCTTAAAAAGTGAAATAAAAATTATTTACAAGTGCTTAATTTGCTTAACATTTAGCAATTAATATATTGCTATTGTCTTTTTAAAGCATCTGTGATAATATAACAAAGCTCTCATTATTTTTATATATATTCTGCTTTTCAACATCTTAGCACAGTGGTGTTTTTCGTTTAGAGAAGATTAATGGATTCCGAGAGATTTGTGTGATTAAAATTAATCATTGCTATTACATATGACTTAATATCATTATTTCAGACATTTCATTAACAGCTGTTAAACACATTTCCGACTGTTAAACTTTTTTATCTTTATTTATTATTAGTTTTAAACGTAACAAAATAATTTCATCCTGGAAAATGTTTCAATTACGAATTTTAAAATATGTAGAGAATTAAAAGTTATCATTTTAAAGATTATTCATGTGCATTGCATCTTTAATATAGAAATAGATTTCCAAAAAAATGGGGGAAAAATTATCTATCGAAGGATCACCTGCATGCTATTAAAAACATTTTATTTTTGCTGAGAAAACGCTTCTTGATTTCTTGATAATCTATAAATGCTTCAACCTATATTTACCTTTCCTCTATTATTTCCTGAAATAAAGGAATCGTAAAACTTTATCTGGGTCAGTTTATATGGCAAGTGTTAAATATTTCTTATAAGGTTTTCCCCGATTTCCGTTTATTCATTCTGTCTGTGTCAAATATCCTCGGACCTTAATAAAAAAGAAGCCATTTTAATTTTTTTAAGTATGTAAGTTTTTCTTCTCAAAATAAATAATTTTTATGTAACTTAATAATTAGTTCATTGCAACCTATAATTGATGTAATTTCAATGACTACAGGAAAGATTGTTACGGAAGTACCAATAACGATTACTGAATGGAATATATTTTTTTTTATGAATTATAAACTTTTGCCGGAAAAAAAAAACTTGATGTCAACCAATCGTGAAATTTTAATTATTTTAAAGCTCCACACCAATGAACTCAAATCGTCTTAACTTAAAATCCTACCTTTGTTGACACTAAAATCATAAATAAAATTCTGAAACCTGTTTTTATTTCAAGAATGAGATTTTGACATCCTTTAGTGATTTATAATAGCTTATAGGCAAAGCTGTGTTAGAAACATAACAGCTTGAGATCCGTTACTATAATTAGAAAAAAATGTGTATTGAAAAAAATTTGTTGATAAGTTTTTTTTTTTAAGTAAATAATAATTTGAAGCATTTTTTCCCCGAAAGTGATGTTATTTAACTGTGATTTCAAAAATTTTTTAAATAGCTAGAAAAATAATTATCTTGTTGGAATATGAATTCAGAAAAATGCGTTGAAATATTAATGTTTGTTAATTTTGTATACAATTACATCAATTAAGCTATTTCAAGACAGTGTATATTTTGTTAGGTACGTTGTGCATTAGCACTGTATTAATTTCTTTTTCGCTCCCTCTCTCACTTAAGTTTCCTTAATTCCATTTCCTTCTCATGCTTTTTTTCGGTTCCCAGACTTATGGATGGTCTTTTGACCCCTTAACTACCAGCCATCTTCTACTTGGCAACCCTCTTCTATCTGCCTGCCTACATGTACCTCGGTATTTTCGCTTTCAGGAAATAGAAGATTTCGATAAATTTGGCGCTTAGACCTTGAAATTAAGTTTCTTGCTTCATTGAATGTTATTTTCTCAGTGGATTTTAAAATCTGGAGTACATTTTATAACACCAAGAAATACATTTTGTATTGATTAAAAACTGTTGCCATTCATTAAAAAAATTTATTTATTTTTCTTTCTTTTATTTTTTGAGAAGGAAACCAAAATTATTTATTAGTTTGTTTGGGATATATTTTTACATGTGAAAAATACATACTGTTTGGCACATTTAAAAACACAATATTGTTCTTTCATTGGTTAATTCTGGTTTATTAAAAACAACGTCTGATTTCTTTTGATAAATCTCTTCACTGTTTAATAATGAAATTGTTTTTATCTATTAATAAACAATTGTTTATCAAAAAGTGTTACTCATTTATCATTATCACTTGAATATATAAATCGAATCACTTGAATTGAAAATCATCGCTTTCTACATCTAGTTTGGTTTGCGGGTGCATCCTTATGTATTTACATTCAATAGATTACTAACATTCATTAATCTCAAAATTGAGACATTTTGTTAACCCATTTTGTGTGTGAATTCTTTTATGAGTTTCAGTTTAATAATGTATATAATATCAGTACTGACTAACAGAAAAGTCTCAGTTCTCTTTTCGAATCTGTTACAAGGATAAAAATAATACAATTAATTTTCAAATAAAAATTTCGGTAGCTTATGCCTATATCACTTCATTTTCTAACAATCATTGATTAGTTTGTTAAAAATCAAATAATCTGTTATGTGATGTGAAAGTTACAATTGTTATATCCTGTTTTTATGGATGAGAGGAAGTGTTTACTCGTTTGAGAGATTATTCATTTATATATTATTTTAGTAGGCAAAAAATATATGTACATTCAGTTCTAAAATAAACATTCAGTGTTAATTGTAAAATATTCCCATTGACACTGTAATTCAGTAATTTTAACTGTATTTTTAATTTTATTTATCAATGACTTTTATCAATGCACAAATAAGATGCAAATGATTTTAAAATCAATGTCGGAATATAATAAAATTTCACAATTGATAGTTAATTTGCTTTATACGTACATGTAAAAGTTTATCGGTTTATCAATGTTGGATCTCGTCAACGACATATGATATTGTATTCATAGTGTCGGAAGTATTGCAATTGTGTCTTAAAGAATTTTGGATGATTAGAATATAATTTGAGTATTCTTCTATAATTTGGATCGGATGCGTCGGGAGCTATTGGCGCATGCAATGGGACGTTACATCTGATAGTATATGGGAATTGAGAAATTGTATGCCGTAAATAATCTCCCACCCACTTGAGCAGCATCTTTCTTTGAGTCTTGTCCTTGAAAACAAGAGTTGCGCAATATTTCTCCAACCGTCAGGTGAGAGGAGTCGTTGAAGACAGGAACCTCATTCAGAGATAAGACGATTTCCCGCCTATGGTATCAAACAATGGCCTTCCATGTGGCTGAGTCGGACTTCGATCTCTATCAAGTTTTCCTTTCGCTTCCTTTGTTGAACCTGCTCTTGTCTGGGACAGATGTATCAACTCTTATCACACTCTGTTTGCCAATAGGAAATTTTAGAATATCTATATACAACAAACACATAACGGAAATTACTACATTACAGATTAGCAATAACCATGTGTACTTAAAATAACAATTTGATTTTGTAAAAACATATAGATATATTCTTTAATCTCGACTAAATTCTTTGTTATTCTATGACTGAAAAATCATTCGTAATAAAATATAAATGTAACTTTTTTTTTATGATTTTTATAAACTATTTTCTTTTTAGATGGTAAAGAACCTTTCTTCTATAAAATAGTTTATATGTATTTATTAAATATTTTATTACACCCTCTGATTTTATTTATAATTTTAATGTTTATGGGGGGGATTTCTTTATTTGCGTTTTACAGATTTAATGTGAATTGCTTATTTATTTCAATTATAAAATCTACTAATATGAAATAACTACTTTATATTTTTCAAATAGATGAAAAAATGAAGTTTCAAAAAATTTGTGGAACTTTCCGGAATTATTGGAAATTTGAAATTTACCTCTACTTTTTTTTTTCCATATAATTTCAAGTAAAATTCTCCTTTCTCTAATGTTGCTCATGGCGTTTGCAGACTTAATTAAGAAAATATCTGGGAAGACAAGATAATTGAGCCAATGTGGGAACCCTGCATGTTTGCCGTGGATGAGTGCGAAAGGGAGCCGGGGCTCATCATGTCCGCTCAATTTCCTCCTCCACCGTTTCCGATCCCGTTCCCACACTTATTCCGTCCGGTGGCACCCCTCTCCCCTGATATCAAGCCGTGTCTGACGCTGCACGAGGCGCTTTTATAGAAATATATATTTTTGTTTCCGCTGTTAAAGATCTTAAGTTATTAAAATGTTATTAGATTTTCCTAGATTTCATAGCAAATAATTGAAGAATTTTTATGCGATTACAAAACCAAGTATTTTGTAATATGCATACGTAATGATTCTAAATGTCATAAATGTTACCCGTGGGCAATAAATGGATTTCGATTTTTAAAAATAAATATTTGTTTTCATAGAAAATGTTCTATATATTTGATTCTGTTCGCCACAGATGGTGGATATAAGTCAGATTTTACTTTTTAACTGTAAATATAACTCAAAAACATTACTAAAATAAGTTTGAGTGAATAGCTTAAACTTTTTTCGTGAGTAGAAAAATAAAACTAATAAAAAATTTTAACTGTCTTAGATACTATAACATAAAAACTTGACCATCATTCAATCATCCGCTATGCGACAAATACACAAATATTTCCCTTTTTTTTTTCTTATTCTTTTTAATCAACTTATTTCTGCAACATCAATACAACATGAATAACAACCAATTTATAAATATGGATAATTACATTAATGAGATTAATTTACACACATTATTACATTTTCCAACGTGATATTTAGTATTAAAGAAATTTGAAATAACTAAAATTCTTTACTTGACACAAGGTTTTTTTTTTTTTTTTTTTTTTTAATGTTTGCTGTACACATTCTTTACAAAGCAGTTTCTGGTCTTCAGTTCACAAGTTTGATTGTCCTAACTGGCGTCCAAATGCTTAACGCTCTGGTCTTTTATTCAATAACTCTTGGGTTTGGAGATATGCAATAGATTGAAATCCTCTTTAAACTGTAGGTCTCTGTGTAATTTATTAGCCCTCGTGTTAAAAAAAAAATGACCGTTAAGTGAAACCAAACCTCGAGTACCATTCCCACCTAGTAGTGATAGGAATTTACTTTAATTCATAAGTCCTATTTGTCTTTCATTTGCAAAAAGTTACAATAAAGCGACTGACCACATTAAGCTAACCATAGGCATAATTTTTTTTTATATAATGAATGAAAATTAAGATTTCTCAGATTAAGAAATAATAATTTTTAGACGTATTTTGCAACTGCTCTAGGGTTATAAGTTGCTTTTTGCAGTTAGTATCATTATAAGCTTATTCGGGGTCTCACGATGGCCAATTATGAGTTACATTCTCTGAGTAAAGTATACCAGAATTGAGCTCAGCTGCTGTTTAACAATGAGAATGCTGCCTGCTTTGGTGCTTGACAATTTTATGGTTTTCGTTTCTTGCGATACAGGACTGCAATTCTTTTTCTATGAAAAAAAAAATTCTATGATAAGAAAAATCGTTTCCAATGACCTATTAAAACATCACTTTGGAAGATCTATAAAAGTTTATCGGAAGGCTATAGGTATTGGGGAAGGCTGTCTCATAAATTGCCCATTGCGCCGTTATCCATAATATTACTTTTAATCAATGCAATGAATTGGGAAAGACAATTTTAACTGGCATGAGCTATAAAATATATATAATTTACATAACTTTATTTCTATATGAATGAAGCTACACACACTTTTTAACGATTTCGATTTTAATGCTGAAATTCAAATTTACATAAATTTTTGTTAGCCTTTAATTTTAATATCTCAACTGTATTTGGAAACTATTTGACTTTCTTGTTCTTAAAGAATGGATAAGTCTTTAAAAATCACTTCATAATTACTAATTTTTTTTTATCATTTTACAGTAACTGAATTTGTTAATTGTTTTGAACTTCTGCTACGAAACACTTAGCGAAATAGGCCTATCTGATTACTCTTATTATAGCACCAAGGCCACACTTCTCGAGAAGTGCAAAAAACTTCCACCTACACTCAATGGAGCAAACATTCGTTCGAGAGTGAACTGTGCAACTTCCTTTTAATTTTAAACACACCAAATAGTCCTGTAATTTGTAGGTCAGGTGTTTTCCGACTCGTTCGGTCAGTTCACCTTCGGTGTATGAGTCAGAAGGGACTGAGTCAGAATGTTAATAAAAAATAAGTCTTTGTTGTGGTTGATTCCTACGTGTGTGTATAAATATGAATTCCTTTTTTGTGAGATAAGAGCAATTAAAAACATTTATTTTGCTATTTTTTAAATTGGTATTACGCAAATTTAAAACTATTTTTTTTTTTACGATTCTGTTTGTCTAAAACTAGCAAACAAAATAACTATTGCAAAACTATTCAATTTTGTTTGAATTTTTTAGAAGAAAAAACAATACAAATAAAATTTTTTAAAGAACATATTCTTTTCTACACTTATAATTTTAACATTTTAAAAATATTTGAACTTTAATTTGATAAAATTGTTTATAAGTGCCGGTGTGTAGCTAAAGTAAATATGGCATCCATATTGTGGAATATAATTTTTGAAAATTATTATAATGTCCACTTTCTCATTTACAGAACCACTTTGCACTATTATTTAACTAAAACTTTTGTCAAAATGAATTTTTAACGCGGAAAATGTTTTTAATTAAAATTGTTGGTAGTAATGTAAATCCCCCCCCTGCTTTTAATAATTTTAATTGCATTTGTGTTTTAAAAACATTTGTAAGTATTGAGATCTTACATTTATATTGTTTTTATTTGCATTTATTTATTTTTTACTATACATTGAATGCTGATTTTCTGACTATTCAATGTAACTGTCTTAACAAATAAAAATGAACTATTTTCTTTAATGTACTATTGTACTCAGCAATCTAATGTTGTACTTTACTCTAAATGCCGAAGTAATAAATAGAGCAATAAATAATAGACAGCTGAAAAAAAACTTAAATTTCTTTTTATTCAAGCACTTTTTCATTTATTGTTTTGTGATTCGACTTGCTTATATCTTTAAAGATTCGCTCTTTTTTTCTTAAAGCGTCATGATTTTTTTTCCCCCAGAAGCACTTTTTGAGAAATACGTTATTGGCAGCTATTTTTTTTATTTGAATTATAGCTATTTAAAATTTCACTCCCATTTCCTTGGAAATAATTTGTATTCCCAGTTTGAACCCTTGATTTGAAACAATTAATAATCAGTTCAAAGAAAAAATTTAAGTTATACCGTAAAAGGTTATTGGTCCCGGATTCTTTAAATATCATAACAATTTAAATAAAGTTAAAATATTATGAATTTTATCATATTATCCTCTGAATATAAGTTATAAAACAAGTTTTTATTTTATCTTTTTATCTACATCTTTCTACCAATACGCATATTATTTGTAAAGCTATTTAAAAAAAATTGCAATATAATTTTGTTCTTTTTATTATGGCTCCAAGAACTTGATATCATACCAAGCAACTAGTTGAATAATTGCTTTGGTTGTTGTTGAGTTGATATGAATCCATAAAATTACAAAAAGCATAATGTTTTTATGTTTAGAAGCTAGCCAATGTTGGAGACTTTGGGCTTACTCTTTATTCGAGATCTCTCCTTGGCAGCATTTTCATTTTCCCCCACATAACGATGCCATTCCATTTAATCGTTATCTTAATAAAGAAATATTTCAAACAAATAATATTATTTATTCTGGTGTTTTACTCCCTTTATTGGTTGTTTTGGCATTCAATCTGTTTAAATTCATGGATTGAGAGACTAAGCATATCTTTTGTCCAAGGTTGTTATTAGTTTGATTATTTCAGTAGTAATATTGATTTTATACTATACACGTATATATTCATTCATTTTAGTATTTAAAGACTTTTGGTTATTTATGTCCAACAAACGAAATCTTTTTTTATAATCATACAAAAACAATATAATTTATTTAAAGCCATAATAAGCCATAATAATTTACTTAAGCCATAGTTGGGTATTTAATAGCCGATCATATTGTCTGGAAATAATTCAGCTTTAATCGAAGAATATGATTTCATACGTGTTTGGTAAAACATCTGTAACGGCAAATATAAGCTTCAGAAAGCTCGGGACTAAATTAGTTGCATTCGCTTGAGTTCTTTTTCCAACCTTTCGTGCTTAATCCATGGGAAAAGGACGATCAAGAAACGCGGGGGCGTTGAAAATGACAGCGGATGTGTGCGAGGGGTCTGCAATGGGTGATATTTTACTTTCCCGTTATCTGTCTGTCCACCATAATGCCTTAGGCATTAGAAACCCGGGTACTTAAATCCTTATTTACTAGTCTCAATCCCTTTACGTATCTCTTTTAATCTCTATTGTTTTCGATCAATTGCGTTCCGCTACGGCGGTTTTCACCTTCAGTGTTTTCCTTTTTCTTTTGTTCGAGAAAAAAGAAAGTTAAGCTAACAAACAAAACTTAAAAAAATCTCATGAGAAATGCAAATCAGCACTATCTGAAGTTTCTCACCATTGTCGCAATGCCTTTCGAACGTTTGATAAAATTCGCCAAGCGTTGTAAATTAATATCGACTTGGCGAGTTTATCGCGTACTACCTTAAAACCACAAAATAACTGTATAAAAATAATCTGGGTGTGTTCCTGAAATTCATAATCGCAAGAAGTAACTTCTCTAATTTTATTTTTTGCATATTTCTCATAGATTCTGATTACCCATATATTTGTTTACCCCGATCTCAAAGAAAATAAACTTAACAATTAAGTAAATTTAGAATTAAAAAAAAATGTTTTATATTGTATCAGTTTGCAAAGAAAAAGAGATCTTCAATATTGAGAAAAAGAATTCGTAATGAGGCTGAAAATAACTTCCCTGATAAAAAAAAAATGTCAATTTTAATAATTTACCGAAGTAAGTATTGTTGTGAATGTATTTCAAAACTAATTTCCATTTGATAGATTTTAAGTAATCTTAATGAAATGCAATCTTATCAAATTCCTCAGGGAAACTTCTGATAAATACAAAAATGTGAAAGAAATTTTTATGGAAAAGAAAACATTCTATATTTAAGTGAATTTTATTATTGTTTTAGGTATTCTTAAATCATTTCTATGATAAATTGTGCTCCTTTATTTTTCGTACTTTTATATTAATTTTTTCTTTGCAAATAAAGAAATAGAAACTATTGTGAAAGCAGGTGTAAAAAAATATTTCAATAAATTTTCCCTTGTTAAATAAATGCTATCCGAGTTTAATCTACTTATCTCAAATCGCTAAATAACGCTATTTTAAGTGTATTGTATCTCCTCGAAGTAAAGCTCATTAATAAAGGAAACAAAGTATTAAATCTAATAACGTTCCCAGGTGAAATTTCCGTTTTGGCGCGCTTGTCACCTTAGAATTCCCTTTTCCTTATACGGAAATGCCACCAATATTGTCGTATGCTTAAATTCTGCCGTACGAATCTACCCCTTCATCTGAAAGACACTTTTTAAAAATAATTTTATTTCCAAGATGAAAAGGGTGATAAATATCGATGTCTAATATTGAAGAAATGGAAAAATGTATTCATTGCATAAAAATTATTTTCACTGATTCGAGAACGTTTTTCCGTGCGCAGCTTCCGATCTTTGTGTCCGGGAAGAGAGAATGTTGTTGTTTTCTCAGTACTAAAAACTACATTTTGTGTGTGTTTTAAGGAAGTAAATGAACCGCGGCACACACACACAGGAAACGACAAATCCATATGGTCGGATGTGTCAAAAGAATTTACTAACATACCCAGTTTCTGGGTGTCGACCGCTTTTTCAGTCGGAATGTTTTCTTTCGTCTTGCAAAAAAGACGCCTACTTATGGGGGCGAAATATTTTCCTACAGGTACCTTGTGCGGGTTGTATACAACACCGTTTTTCCATCGCATATGAGCTCTTTTCTTCACTTGGATGCAATTCACCTATCGTCGAGAAATAGTGTCAAACATGTATTGAAAACTGTAAGTCACGCAACGATTTGGCAAATGCTTATTTTCGATATCTATTTCACAAGTATTAGTTTGCAGAATCGAGTCCAAAAGGGTTTCAAGGATTCGGATGTCAAATTACAGTCTAATTACCTTCGACACATGATCGATGACGATAAACTGCTTATGGAATATCATTCGAAATAACGTTCTTAAAAATCTGGCACATTTTTAATTTAGAATTACGATTAATGTGATGAGTATTGAGTGATACGCTGTTTGTGTACTGCTGAAATGGCATCTTTACCACAACGATATCGACATATACAAGGGATGCAATATTTGCATCCCAATTACTGTCCACAAGTTCGATATCGTAAAGGTCGTACTTGGGACTCCAAACGAAGAGGTAGTGGATGGGTCTGGACATCGGATTCTATGATACGTGAGTTCATTTTTACTGTTTTTTTTTTTTTTTTATTATTAATCTTTTTAGCGATAATTATATTTCTTTACTTTCGAAATATGCACAATTTAAGAAGTAATAAGTTAATAATTTGATTTTAATAAAATCTATTATTTTATTTAGTTTAAAAATAAGCATTGTTGCGGCATGATTTCTTTTTTCACTCTTGCTTTAATAAATCTAATCAACTAATCAGATTTTTAAAACATGAACTAAATGAAATAACCTTTTTTAAGGATTTGAAAATTCATAAGCTTCAGAAAATCTTTTGATACATTGTTATTAACAAAGGCGAACAAAATATTAGCTTTTGATGAAGTTGTTAGTGTCGCCCTCTTGTTATACTTCTTCGGTCTTAAGGAATTTATAATGAATTTATGCTGATAAAATGTTTTTTGATACTATAGAAGTTCTGAATTCTTTTATATTGAACCCCCGATTATGTATGAATAGATTTTTATATCAAAAAATCTATTCATACTTTGAATTACATTTAAAACAAAGGAAATTAGAACAACTATTGAAATTACTTGCATATTTATTAAATATGCATGATTAACATGAAATGTATTAGTGGGACATTTTTAATTGTCCATTCTCACACTAGTGCGAAAACTCGTTGCCACTGATTTTCAAACATTTCCGGTACTCGCGTGTCAATTCTTTTTTAAGTTCGTGTAAGTTTATGTGAATACAATTAGCGCTTGTTGTATTGTAATAATTTCTGTGTAATACTCCAAGTAAATATAATTTATTGTTCCATCATGTAGACGATATCATAAATGTTTATATAAAATAAAACATCTAATATACATGAAATTCATTGTTTTATTTAATTTAAAATACTAAAGTATTGTACTGCCGCTTTTGAGACTGACTTTAATTTAATATGAATTAAACTCGAAAATATTTGACTTTCAGAAAACCTTTCGTACATTAATTGCTGCTAACAAAAACGAAAGAAATGTCGCTTAGAGTTAACGATTCTAAAGAAATACCTAATTAGCAAATAATTAAAGCAAATTAGAGTGATCCTTGACTTCCTACATACTTTTCTCGAGTTGAGTTATTGTTCGTTTTTGGATATAATGAGGTGAATCTTTGTTCTGAAAAGAACAAATGTGTGTAATTTTAATCAGAATATTTTTAAGCTTTTTTTTTATCTTTTATAGGACTACAACTTCTCTTTTGTTTTTCAATTAATTGTACCTTCATTATCATTTCAATACATATCAAGTTTGTCTTTACTAATGTTCTAACATGGAAAATTAAAATTAGAATATAAAAGTGTAATCAAAAACAAAATAATCTGATTTGAAGGCTTTTTGAGTTTTTAAAGTTACAGATTACACTGTGGGAATTGAAAACACCTTATTTTGTAGGGATAAAAAAATTATTTCTATATATGTTTTCATATTTTAATAAGTAAATCTTAATTGCATAACAATAGAAATGGTTACATAATTGTACAATAAGATTAAAAAATACTTTTAGAAGAATATTTGTCTTTTAAACTTTGATGTTTAAACTCTTCAAAATTGATGGAATTACTTCACTTGTGTTTCATATTAAATCCTAAAATGACCAATATTATAGATCCATTATTCTAATTGACACACTAAAATGACCAATATATTAATTCCATTATCCCGAAATTTCGATTCTTAATTTAGAGCATGTTTCAATAAATAAATTATGATCATTCGTTCCGAGAGAATCGATTATATTAACCAAAATAAAATGCATTAGTTTAATTTTTATCATTTCTTGATATTTATTTCTAAAAGGCTGACTTTGTACAAATAATCTAACGTTACTATAATCCTTATAAATGAATAAGAAGGTTAAAATATATAATGTAATTTCTGTGTTAAATTAAGATCAAGAGAAATTAAATACTTCTCACATGTTAATGATCTGAGGCATGCTAACTGATTAGAATCTTAATTGATGACCCTATTTCTGTCTGCACACACTTTCCTAATCCAGACACCGCTGCTTGCTAATTACGCGAAGGAAGGTTCAAAATTTGCAAAGCCTGATGCACATAAATTTTAAAGATTCATTTCTAAAATTTGAAAAGAGCTTTCTAGCCTTAAAAGTACAATACTCCATTTAATAAAAACACAAAATTTACTCTTTATCAATTGCACTGAGGTTTGTATCACAAAATCGCTTTTTGAAAAATCCATGGCTTGCTGAGCAACAAATCTCTTACCCTACCGATTGTTGTTCTAATCATTAAAAACTAATATTTCTTTTTAAGTTATAACTCTTTTTAGTTTGCTTCCTTCTCTCTTTCTTAAGTCAGTTTCTTATCAGATAAAAGCTCCCTTTAAAAATGGATTAGAGAATAAGTAGTTTTCGATTGTTTTGTTTTCCTCCCTACAAGCGATTAATCTGTTCTGTACTGCCATTTTCCATTGCGTGATTGAGTGTAGTGATTTGTTCGAAACTTATTTATTAACTGTTTTTTTGACAGCCATTCTTCAAATAGCGATAATGTTCTTGTTATCGTCAAATGTAATATTTTCTCATTCTATTACTCTTGTTCAGACTTTTGTATGACTAACGTAACAACTGAATCGGAAAAACAACGGAATTCAAGTTGCTAAACAAGAAACATTAGCTTTATAATATAGGATCGAAGTCTCCTTATCTATACCGAAATGATGGAAGAGACTTTAAATACCATAGCAACCGTGTCCCATCTCCGTCCGTCCGTTTCCGAGTCATGGTGGATAAAAGTTAAATGCGTCATTTGCTTCTGCATTCTGTAAAACGTCAGAATTTATTGAAATATTACAGGAAGAGGAACTATACTAAATGACAACTTTCGTTACGATATCTGGATTTACATATAAAGGCAAAGTGTGAACGCTGAAACATTAGCAAATTAATTGGCTACATTACACTATCTTCTAACTACAATCGGTAAAATGAACCAAAATCGGCTTTTTTCGATTGTTTTCGAATAAGTTCTCAATTTTACTGGTGTTCTAATTCGGAAGTAACTTAGAATTCTGTTTGCTATACGTTACTGAAATGAGTGCTTGTAGAAAAACCATACTCTTAAGGGACCATGCTATATATTTGCAAGTTTTCATTTTCTTATTACTATGTTGACAATTCATCAAATGTGTTCTTCATAAACATCTATTCAAGTGGTGTAACAAAAGAACTAAATAGATAATTTTATAAAACTTAAATATATTGATACCGTGTATTGCAAGATCAATTGAAAACATTTAAAATAAGCAATTTTTTAATCATTTGTAGTTGGATTAGACTTGTGAAATTTGGGATAAATATTTGTTATAAATATTTTTTCAATTCTGTTTAGAAGTTAATCATTGTTTCAGCTATTATAGAACTCATCCATTAAATCAAAATATTCTATTGGAAATATCTTTGTAAAAAATCTTTTAAGCTTTTCAAATATATACTCATTTTATATATATAAGTTTTTCAGTAATCTCACAAATTTTTATTTCAATAATTCAATCTTGCTGTTAAAACTATAACTGAAGCAAGAGTAATCTAACGAGTTCAGTAACTGAGAATTTTCTTCTCCAATTTTTTACAAAATTTAATATTAAATGTCAACATTCAGTTTTCCAGGATGAATAAAAAAAATAACATTGGACGAAAAATAACAAAACAAAAGAAATTCATAGAATTTTATTGAAAACTGTAACCATTATTCCTTATTCTGTGTAGTCTCTTAACGAAGTAAAACATTTACACCAGTGCTCTAGACACTTATCTACTGTTTTGAAAAAGGAATCACTTCCAGTTTATGTAATCAAAACAGCGATCTCGATTTCTCAGAACTCGCAAGGAAATGTTTGATCACTGAGGTTGTGTTTAATTTGTGTGCAATCAGAATTTTGCCTCCCACCCCGGGAGATGAGTAAGATATTCTAGATTGGAATGTTTAATTTCCTAATGAATTTCTGCTGCAAATTCTTTTTTGAGCATTGTGAAACATTATTATAGTAGATGTATGGATAGCTCGAATGTTATAACTATGAATATTCTTACAGTTTGAGGTTTAACGTATTCTTTATTCGATTTAGAATTTTAAAACAATAGTTCAGAAGTTCAACTGTCATTTCTTCATTAATCACACTCAAAACAAATAACACTTATGAAAAGTTTTCTACCATTAATTAAGTGACAATATTGCAATTTTTTTTTTAAGCATTGTTGCCATGCAAAATATTAAAAAAAATGTAGATTATAGTTTTATGATATTGTTTTTTTATTTTTTAAGTATTAGTATTTTTAGTATTAGTATTTATAAAATTAAGATTATATTTGTATTCCTTCGTTTTGATTGCTTTAGTCAGAGAAAATAAATTTCAAAAAATTTATATTTTTGTCAGTTTAATTTATTGTTCTATATATTTTGCAAATTATAACATTTTTTTTTGCACGTCATATTTAGACATGGTTTCATGAAATATTTATTGGAAATTTTTAATATAAAACCCAAAATATAAATTCCAAAGGCAAATTAAATTTTATTATTTATTGACATTTCAAAGAATGTTTATATTAAAACTAATAGTGTTAAAAAAATTAATACAAGAATTTATAATGTACAATTTTAATTAACTTGTCAAAATTTATATTATGTGTTTAGTTTCTTCCCTCCGATATATTTTTATTTGATTTGGGTTTATTAAGTTTTTGAATGAGAAATATTTAAACAGTAACAAAAATAAATATCACATTGAGTGCCTACATTTAAATGTCAAAAATTTATAGTACACACGCATGTCACAGTGTCGTGTCCTATGTATATTACATTGAAGGAAAATAAAATATCTGGCATGCAAGAATATTATTTATTTTAAAATTTCTGATCACAATGAAATTCGCTATACCTTTTATCAGAGTAAAATAATGTTTTTGAGACTTTAGAAACTAAATTATAGATCTTAAAAAATTTTGTTCTTGTAATTTTGAATGAAAAATAAGTATTTGTTAAATACATAGCAAAGAAAAAATTATAAAACAATGCTGAGTAAATGAAATTTATTTAATAAAAGCATGTTAATTGTAAAAAACTCTTCTTTTTTTCAAAATAAAGTAGTATAAATTAGTTTTAATATTCATTGTGAGTTCTTTTCAATTATTAGGCATTTTAATTCTATGGAAATGTGTTCCCGCAAAATTCTTTTAGAAGAAAATGACTATCTTAATATTCTGTCTTGCCTCTAGATGGCGCCATATTTAAAGACAAATGAAACTTCCCCGGTTCACTCGACGGAATATTTTTCTCCCTGATATTTTGTCATCATTTCATTTTGTGATAATCGCGAAAGGATCGTAATACTTTCTTGCTCGTTTTAGTTTGATACTATATTTCTTAAAATAAAAAGTATTCTTTCTCTCAATATGCAAATATTTCTACGAGTGGGCTGCAAAGTTTGAAGTGTAGTGCTTGTGTGCAGGAACCTGTGATTGGTGGAATTCTTTCGACTCATCGGGTACCCCTGAGGGGAGGCAGCCCAAATTCGGGTGCACTCTAACACATTTCCAGAGACTTTTGACTTCAACCCATATACCCATTGCTTCAGGCCGTTGTTGACAGCGAAAACTTCACATTTATTTATCAAGATTCTTGGCTGGTTACGATTAATGATACAGAACTTAGTTTCGTTGTAGAAAGAATCTGACAAATGAATTATGTCATATTCTGTTCGATTTTTTGTGCAAGTACATCTTTGGATTATTTACTTCAGAAGTCAGTTTATCAGTTATATGAAATAAAATCAAATCTTTAGAGGTAAGATTATAATTTTATCTGTATTGAAACTTTAAAATCTTATCTAAATAATTGTTTTGTGTAGAGTGTCATATTTTATTGATTATGAATGTTTTCCCCAGTTTATATTTCATTAAAATAGTTTAATATTTATATTTTTTATTGGAGTGCTACCGAGAAATTAAAGAAAGTACGCAAAAAAATACGAACAATAAATATTGTTTTTATCTCGTACTTTCCTTTGTGTTTTATTAATTTGAGTAAAAGTCTCGTTTATAGTTAATTACGTAAATTTGTAGAATTTTTTACATCTTTAATTTTAGTTTACGACATTAATAATATGAGCATCTTTATAAATCAAAATGGTTGATGCAGGTAATTTTATTTTGTGTTCAGATTTATGTGATATTTTTATATTCATTATTTTCAAGCACGTTTTCTTTGTTGTTTCTGAAGAAAATATGAGTTTATTGTTCTTTCTATTGTTTTTAGAAACTTCTCAATTATCTCGAATCTATTTTCTCTTTTATTTTGGCTTTACGGATAATATGTTTAAACATGATTTACATTGTGCTACCTTGCCTTTTGAAAGAAAATTTTTACTGTAGATTTTGTAATGTATAAAAGCAATCGAAATGTAAATTTATTACTTTTGATATTCGAACTCAAATTATATTGTAATAAAATGATATACGTAAATATGTCATAAAAAAGTTCTCTTTACTTAATGTAAAGTTATTGGTTTTCTGTAACTAGTAAATTATGACAAATATGTGCAGTTAAATGTTATATATAATGTAAGAAAACAATTATTTTTAATATTTTATTTACTATTCTTTAAGAATGAGCAAGTCAAATTGTTACAAAAAATTCTATTAAAAAAACTAGAACAATTAATTTTTTTTTTTTTTAAAAAAATTCTTTATTTTCTTTTTAGAAAATATACATATACGCACACACATATAAATCCTTCTGGGTTCGCTTACATCATACTTGCAACCAACCGTCATACATAGCCAGAAACATGGAAGAATTCCATTGATTGTGTATATCATTATTGCACAGAGATTAATTCTCGGTCGTGATGCATTTCTGGCTGGGGCAGAATCGTGCATATGTTTGTGACGCTTTCTCTCGGGAAACACCTGGCTGGCGGGCAGCCTGTGCACTCAGGCTTTGCAGGAACATCACCCCAAGGGACAGATGGTCTGAGGGGAAAAAAAAAATGTCAGCCTATGCGCGTGGCATCTGACGCGTGCCAAGCATTATTCTTTATACCATACTTTGCCAGGTTCTAACAATTATTTAAGTTTCCCTTCAATGGCCTTGCTGTACTTCTTATTTCCCCCTCCAAAATTCTTATTTATTTTTTTCTTTTCCTTTGGTCTCGTACATCTGCGGACGTACGCAGTAACAGATTACTACCGTTATATTGTGCTGATATATTGAAGCAATTTGCTTCATGTCATGTATGCAGGTAGTAATTGTGTCTAATTCAGTTTGATGCCGAATGTATGTCCATAGATGTTAATTTCATTATGCGATTAATGTGATTTTTCGGTAAAGAAAAGTCCTTAAATTTCAAGTGCAAAATCAATTGTACTCTTTGTAAAGTAGCTAAAATTATACTGCGATTAAATTAATCAATTACTGATTTTAAGGGTGATGCTGATTTCAGCAATGAAATTGTTTTTGATTATAATTTTAGAAACATTAAAATTTTAATAACTATTTTTCATTTTTTCAGTGTTACGGCACTTTTATATACTTGTTAACACGTTAATTCTATAATTCCTTATCAGTGAGACAATTAAATTGAATATTTGAAAATATATAGACGCGCTTATAATTTTAAGTGTGATTCGCTCAATTATTTTGAAAACCAAACCTTATAGGACACAAATGATTAGACACAATAATAAGACTTTAGAATAAAAAAATAGTTTTTTTATTTTAAAGCCTTATTCTATTTCAATTTAAGAATCATAGTTCTAAGCATGATTTGTGTGTGTGACTTGAGGTTGTTATTTTAAAATTGGAAGCCAGTGACTTAAAATTTTTACACATACTTATAATTCTTAGTTGAGAGAACATAAATGTAGTTTGGAGAGTATAAATGTAAAAAAACTAAAATAAAATAAATGAATGAGGAAATATTTAGATTACCAATTTGAAATTAACTTACCTTTTTAATTATGATTTATCTTTTTAATTGTATTACTCCATTGTTTATGAGTCGTTTTCCAAATCTGCTTGAAAAATTTGCATACGTCCCGAGCAGATGATCCAATCAGCGTAAGAAAAATTGATTGCATCATTATCAGTCTGTGTAATTGATGATAAACAATTTTTTTCCCCAAAATCTATACCTTAATATTTCAATGCTGAAAATTTGTTAATCGATATTCTGCAGGTGAAATGAAATGTTAATTTTCCAGTCTTGCTAATTGTTTTAATTTTATAAATATAGGTTAGTTTCAAATATCTTGTTTCATCTCGTAAACATATTAAAATAAAATAAATAATTGTTTATGCACTTACATAAAAAAATTTCATTATTTTAAAGGCATCAAAATTTAGTAATTATTCGTTGAAAGAATTAGTTTTTATAGTTATTTTTTCTATATTTTCGTAGTTTTCTACATAAATAAATATATTTCCTTTACTAAATATTCCTTCACGCCAAGTTGGGCAATGCGCCAATATTATCCAAATCTGTATTCCCAAAAGTTTTTCACTGTCTTTGATTTTATGCTTGACTTAAGTGTTCACGAATGCTGTGGCAGTTTGGGTGGTGGCAAGGGGGAATATTCTTCAATTCCGCGTTTCAGCTATCGAACGTCACGAATTCCTTCACATTAGAATGACTATTCTTGGCATCGTATACATCTTTTACGTATTTAAATTTCAGATTTATTTGTGGCATAAGCATGATGTCTGAATACCAAGGCGAGAAAAAAAATAAATCTTGTTTGAAATGGAAATAAATTTCTTATAACAATTCCTTTTATTTCTTATTTGTAAGACTATATGGTTTTGAAAATTACTCTGTGATTAGTTAATTCATGAAAGCATATAGTTTCTTCTTTTTACAATTTTTATTTCATTCTTTCATTATCGAAAAAAGAGCTCTGAAAACTGATCAATGTATATATAACGAAGCTCAAAACAGATTTATGAATTTCAAGACTGAAATACTACTTAATTAACATAATGATAATGACATAGTCATCAGGAAATTACCGATCCTCAGTTTTTAACTCTTTGATAATAAAGCAAACCAACCAGTTTAGCCAGTCTGTAAAGGAAAACCTAACTAATTAGTTTATTATAATGTAAAAGATTGCCTAATGTATTACTAAATTTGTTAGAAATGTTTATGTGAAGAATTTTGTGATAAAAATTTAAAATTCGAATCCTTTAGATAATATTAGATTAAAATAATACAGAAACACTTGATTGATAATTTATCTAATCACCTTTCTTCTTTCTTATCATGGTAAATTATTTTTATAATCCTAGTAATTTATCTTAAAATATTTTCAACAATTAAAGTAAAAAGAATCGATTTTTTAAAATATGTCTGTGGAGAAACTGGGCAATGTTTAATATTTTATCATCATTATCCTAGTTTGAAATAAATAACAGTATTAATAAAATTTTTAATAATATATTACCCTGTTATAGTTCAAATTCTATGACCAAAATATTTGAACTATTAGACGACTAATTTTACAGTTCCTCCCCATTCCAATTATCAAATTCTTAGTAATTGACGAAACTCTCATTCCCCCTCTCCCAACTTCAATCCTTTTCAATCGATCCTTTTAATTCCAATTCACTATATCCGGTTTGACCTTTTGGAAAACGAATTAAAATTCTTGTTTGCTGAATTCCAGCTCTTGCAGTTCATTCGCGTCTTAAACATAAATTGATACATTGGTCGTACGTAAATTTCGTCTGTATATATGGATTATATGCAAACTCCCATCTTCCAAATAATGTAGTTTTAGGTAAGTTGTTATGAGAGAGTGTCATTGAAATTAACAAATATTTCAATAAGTTTCAGATGTCATTAAGTCTCATTTTTATCTCTGTAATTAAAAATTTTAGTCATGTAATGATAATTTTTTTAATTTTTAACAGACATGAAATTCAGAGCAAATTAAAGAACTACTTTTTTTATTTAAAGACTAATTAGTTTTGTGCCTATAGTCGCTATTAAAGTTGTAGTAAATAAACTTTTTCGAAAACCTTGTATATTAATTTTTTATTAAATCTTAACACAAAAATTAACTGTTATACAATTTTTTATATTTATAAATTATAATATTTGAAGTCTAATCATACCAATTCAAATAGTCACGTAATTCTAATTTATAAGTTCCATTATTTGTCAAAATAATAATTTTTTAATTAAAAAAGGAAATTATCTAATTTTGCTGTTTCTGGAACTGTTATTTTACAAGCATTTTCATAATATTCAATTGATATATATCTCTAAATTTAAGGGGAGAAAAAAATATATGAATATATTTAAGCTTTGAAATTCGAAGTATTCTTTTTTTAAAAAAAATGAAAACATCAGTATTTATGAATCAAAGTGTATGTATTTATATCATTTCATTTAATGTATTGTGTGTTGCATCATCAATAAAACCGATGATTTAAGAACATAGAAATAACATCACAAACAGAAAAATTGAAGCAGCTCATAGCTATTCAAGAGCTTCTACTCTATAAAACTCTGTGACTGGTTACTGTGCAATGGTCTTTCCTTCAGAAAATCGTATGTTTGCCGTGACTCACTTGCGGTCTTGACTGCCGTCTCCAGAGACGGATCGCAAATCTCTGAAAGCAGTTTTTAAGGGATCTTCGGAGTATTACAGCTGACTCACCCACCATAAGATAGATACCGAGAAGCTAATAGGAATCGTCACACAACTGGCGTGACGTCACTTCGGATATCTGAATACGAGAACCATCGCGCATATTTGTGGCAGAAGGATTTCGAGCGCAGATATCTCTAAATACAACTTCCGGGTTAGTGGTTGTAAACATTTACAACTTTTAGATGAAGCAGGAGATGGGGACGCGAAATGGACTTTTCACTTTCTTTTATGTGCACATAAAAATTTCCTTTCCAACAAATGAATCACAGTTCCATTTTTGTTGCCGGATTGTGTGTATTCAGCTCATTATTTTTTTGTGGATTACATTCTTTTAAAACTGAAGATACACCGTGAATATTTTTAAAGAGAATGAGAACCCACTCATGATGCTGATTGAAAGATCAAAACAAAATATATGAAACTGCAACGTTATTTATATTTTAAGAGAACAATATAAATATTTTCCCCATTATTAAATCAATAATTTTCCAAATGTTTTACTTATTTCTATCAATATTTAAATTTATTTAATATCATTTAATAGGAATAAAAAAAATTACTATGAATTTTTGTTTATATTTACTAAACTCAAATTAAATTATTTTTTTAAAATGATTTTCCAATCTTTTTTATCATTGAGATGGTTCATTTTTGATTCTACACATATTTAACTTTCTCTTTTGGAAATCTATGCATTTATGACTTGCTTCTGGCATTTTTAGGAATTTAAAATAAGTATTATACATTGAAGATTTCTATTTAAGTAACTAACGTTCAAATCCTATTAATACGTATTACCTTTGATTTTATATCACATTCAGTTTAAATATCAATAAAATAAAATTCAAATATTCGATAAAAGCTATATGATACAAATATCTGTTAATTGTCTATTTTCGTGATCTTTAAATGGTCTGTCGTTATCTTTATATATCCGCTTACAACAATAAGACAGTCCCGAGATAAATTCTCCTTATCTGTACTGTTTAATCTTGATTGATTAAGAGCATTTTTCTATTTGTTTTAACATATTCCTAACAAATATGTAAAGCAAATATTGTTTAAAAAATTTACAAACAATTCTCAGTTTAATTATATTTTACATCTTATTGCTGTTGTTTTTTGGGGAAACATAAATAAGTTATGATCCTACAATGAAAAATTGCCTAAGAATATTGTAAAATAATACACGCACACACATTCTGCAGTTTTTTAAAGAATAGATTTTCGAAAATATTGCTCGAGTTTTGTTTTGTTTATACTCGAAATTATCCAGATTTTCCAATACCATTTCAAGTTAAAATTCCATCTGAATTGAAAGTGATATATATGCTTAGTTTGTTATTTTTCACAAATTCTTTTCCTTTGCCGTGGAATTTTCCAAAATCAATGGAGGGCGTTCAATCTTCCTACTCTCTGTAAGTCCTCGGAAAACTCCGAGAAATTTATAAAATGTTAACAATGGGAAAATACTTTTCAGGTAGCAATCCGAATTCGATTTTCCCGATACCATTCTGATGACGTAATGCACTTACTATTTCCGAACTTCACGTTGCGCTCTTTTTCATTTATTTTTTATTTTTATTTTATTTGTATCGTTTTTCATTTCCTCAGGAATCGATTTCTCAGCCTGTATCTATTTTTTTAAATGTGAAAAGGCAGTGGACCATTTAACAATGCAGGCAGTGTTTCTTTTCTCTTGTATTTATTTTTGATTATCCGTTAATAAGCACGTTCTCTCTCTTTCTTTAACGAGGAAGTCATTTGGAATCCAAAATAACAACTTTTCTTTTTTATTTATTATAAATCTAAAGAAACAATTAAATGATATTTATAAAAAAATTATTTGTCTCTTAATTGCTTCTATTTCTTCTCCAAGTCAAATGTTTCCAGAAATTATATAATGGATAGTTTTATATATTCCAAATAATGCATAACTTAGCTTTCTCATTTGTATTGCTTTTAACTTCAGGATTCTGCCTTGTGTGTGTGTCCTTCGTATAGACATGATCAAATTTTTGACATTAACCATTTTGACTCGTGTCTTGCACTTGTATTTCTAATATATACTGTTCAGAGGTATTAATAGGCCAGAAAGTTAATGACGTCATAGCAAATTTTTTGGGAATTTGTAATAAATAAACATACTTCAAATAATCACAGGAATATCCCGAACAGTTTATTTTATTTTCCAAAAATATAGATTTTGGGGGAAAATACTTAATTAGGCTTAAATTTTATGATTCGTTAGATATTGAGAGAATTCATTTAAAGAAAATATACTTTCGAATATAATAAGAGTATTAATGACTCATTTTAAAGTCTAGATAGTTTAAACCTCATCAAAATATAGGTTAAAGAACAAATTGTTAAATTGTTAGAGCCTTAAAATCCAAATGGTTTCAGAAACGATCCTACTAGAGCGAAAAACCAAAGAGGGATTATAAAGTTGCAAATCCATAACTACATCCACATTCGTTATTAATTTCGCATTAAAATTTTACAAGATTTCCTCATTACGTAAATTTTGTTGCAAATTCTTGTATAGTTTAATGCCTCAAATATGCATTTTTTTTTTTATATCGCACTCGAATGCACCTTTAATTATTTTTTATAATAATATGGAATGTGAGGGCCGGTGTCCTGGTTGATTAACGCATCGTTCTCTTGATCAGAAGGTAGTATGTTCGAATCTCTCTACTTAACCGAAGTTCTGTGTGTTCACTATAGGCATCTGGGGCTCGTTAAATGATCGTGGTCGCAATGTTCTCATTTGACTCTACTATATCCTAAAATAATTTAATCGGTGCCTGATTTCAGTACGAAATTAATTATATTTATAATAGTTTAGATTCACACTTATAAAATATATTAACCATCTTTTTGATATTACTGTGAATATTAGACTTGTCCTAATTAAGCTATAATTTTAGTTATGATAAAGAATATTTTTTATAATTTCAAAGTATCTATAAAATGATTTTAATAACATCGCTAACACGAGAAATTTCTTTAAATACCCCTATTAAATAGTATTTATCTTTTAAAAAATTGTTTAACTATAAAGTACGGCATAACAGAAGTACTTAAATACAAAATATATTAATATCTATTGTTTATATTTAATTTTTTTTAATCTATACCCGCAAATACATAAGAGTTCAAAACCTAAATTAAGGGTTTTGTTATTCAGTCTTCAATGAAATAATATACTTTGAAAACAAAAACCTCATTTTATTAGTGAAATATTATTTATCGAACTTTTTTGATATCTTAACAATGCAATGTAAATAGAAATTAATTAATAAAATCTATGGAAATCTTAAACTTTTATTAATATTTTTATTGTTAATAACTTTTCTTTTCGTTATCAACTATCTTTAACATGTTTAATAACAATCTGCGACACTGCAACCCTATCTTGTGACTCGAGACAATCGCTATTGTCACCTATAAAAACAATGCCCTCCAGTTGACCCACTTATTGTCAACTTCGCTCTGCCTCATTCTCTTCTGAGCCGAAAAAATTAAGAGTTCGATTGTTGTTACTTCCGAGACGCATTGCGGTTTTATGTTTTTATTTTGGAAAACACATGCAACACTTCGATTTTTTTTTTCTTTCTTTCTTTAGTTAACGCACTTTTTACAGTTCTGGAAGAGTTATCGTTGGAGTGGAAGCAATGCTCGAATGGCAGTTGGACAGCTAACTTCGAGGAAACGTTATTCATTCGTGTCCTCAGAGGGCCAGTAATTACCGCAAATGATGTCCTTCAAATGCTTCAGTAGTTTAAGTGGAACACTTTTGCGGCACAGATCCTTCGCCAGGATTGAACTCTCGACCGGACTTGTGAAGCGCTGCTGACCAAGCATATAGAGTCAGCCGCAGACTGAGATAACCATTACACTGAACAAGAAGTTATTTATGGTATATTTTATAAGAGGTCTATTTTACAAGCCATTGATTATTGAAATATTCATTTTTCATTTACCCGCAAATATAAAGTCCTGGATGTAAAAAAAAAGAATAATTCACGTTGTTTATTTTTTTTTCAAACTAATAAAAAACAAATGCAGGCAAAATTAATAAATATATAAATTGAAATTTTTTTAACTTCATTAAAATGTTGTCAGATTAAATATTTTTATTTCAATTACTTCTAACAACACTATAAAAAATAAATTGAGACAAAAGTACGTAGAGAAATTCTAACTAGTTGGAAAAATATATTAACAGAAACATTAAGAGTTAAAAGAATTGAAGAACACTATTTTATTTACTTTATTTCATGAAACAAAGATACTTATTTTATGAAATTCCCACATGACTAAGTTTCAGATTCAATTTATCCAACATCATTAAATGTCTATTAATTGTGATTTCTAATTGTGTTATAAAATATTAAAATCCGCTATATCGGTTAATTTCATTACTTTTTGTGTAATTTGCAATTTCTGAGAAATAGATTGTTTAATTATTGTTCAATTATTTTAAACTCAATTCGTCTACTTTTTATATCATTGAATTTGTCTAAGTTGTCATTTATATTTGCTGTCTAGAACAAACAATGGAATTTGCTATATCGGCTAATTATTAATTTAATATAAATAATAAGTAAAATTCCAAAGATTTTATTTGAAATTAAATTTATATTATTACTAGACACTCGTAATTAGAATTTATATTGTCAAATATTAAATTTTATGCAATCTACACGATTAAATTAAATACATTTTTCTATTGTATATTCTTTTAAAGAATTTTTTTACCCAATAAAAGAATGTGGTTTTTTTTTTTTTTTTTTTTTTTTTTTTTTTTCCCCATGCGAAGACCCGAAGAGTCATAAAAATTACTGTCATGAAGGCGATGAAAAATGTAAGGAAACAAAGAATAAAAATTTAACAACGTGGTCTATTGATTCTTCTCCTTGTATGTAAACATTGGAGGCCATTTCCTTGCTTTCGTATCACCAGAGATAAATGACGATGAGAGTTTACTGGCACTGCAATAATAACTGTGTGCTTACCTCGATTCTTTTTTTACTTGCTTCAGAATTATTTTGCTCTAAACTTACGTTTTATAGCAACCATAAAGAAATATTTACTCTCACTACTTTTAGCTCGGGACCGGAAACAAACTCATCGAATTTCATTTTCATTAGTAAATTATGTCTGAAATTTTTTCGGATCGGGAAATATTTCTAATTTTATCATCCATTAGTTAGAAAATAAGGATATTTTTAATTTGATGAAATATACTGTATTCCTTTATTTTATTTTTGAAAACAATGGAAAATTTGTGAAGTGCAATCTTGGTATTTGTAAATGGTAGTCTTATGAATTATCTTTAAATATTTATAAATACAAGCTATTTAAGAAGAGTAAAATATATTATGTAGTTTCTTACACAGAGAGGTATGTGATAACAGAATATTATAAAATAGCATATAATTACAGTTATATTAATTGAATAGTCTATATTTTTATTTATTAATTGTGTTCCTTTTTTATATTAGTAATTGATTTTTGATGTCAACTTTAAATAATAATGTAGATTGAATTTTTTAGAATCTAATTTTTAATGAAAATTAACTGAAATGTATGTGTATGAGCTAAGCAGCATTAAAATCTTATCTTAAAAATAGCCTTTAAATATATTCTTCGTATTGATTGATAAAACGAGTTGTAAGACTTACCTCATGTTTAATAAACAGTGAATTAATGCTATTTTTCATAAATGAATAAAATTAATACAAGCTGTTAAATGTTGTATGACTATTTAATTTACGTATATATTTTTAACTTTTTTAAATGCATTTGCTTTATATTTACTGCATTTTAAAAAATGCAGTCTTCTGTAGCACAGGTTATTTTCAGCTTGTATACATTTTTCTGTTGAGTTGTCCCAACATCGTTCCCCACCGCGTTCCAGTTTCGGCAAAAGAATCGGATAGTTCTCACGAGATAACATCTGAAGAAAGCGGTTGCACCAAACAAAAGCGTGCAAAAGGATTTCGTAAACAAGTCTCGGAATCAGAAGTAATCGACACAGAACTATCAGGTGTTATCAGGTCACTGTATTTCATTTGACTGCAGCCTTTTTCTTTGGAAAGATACATTATGTTGTTGACATTTAGTCTCCAAATGTATCTCCTCTTTTAATATAAAAAAATGAGCACTCGCACAAAACAGTTTTTGTGGAAAAACCTGATATAACCATTATGATTCAATCTAACTTCTTTATGGAGTCTTGTGTTATCAGTCAGATTTGGGCAGCAATGTACATCTACCCTTCGCTGCCTGAAGCGTTTCGAAATATTCTTGGTATAGAAAGAAACCGTGGAGAGGTCCTTGCTGAGGTTTTTCTTTTTCTCAAGAAGACAAATCGGGTGTCATTGACAGTGATGAGTGGACTGTATGCACTGTATCTTTTTAAGCTTTGCTTTTTTCTTCTTTGTTTTTAACTTTAGAAACCATGGTGATAATCGCTGCAAGACTATAAAGGAAATTTATCTCGAGTTTCCGATTTTATCTGAAAGACAAAGTTTAAAATGGGCGTAAAAGCGTCTGGAGGATTGAGAATCGTTTTTCTTTTTTTAAAAAAAATCAATCTTTCCTGATGCTGAAGATTTTACTTAGAGTTGTACGAACTCAGTTTCAAAGTAGAACATTGAGTTTTGTTGAATCATATTCACACAATATTGTACACTTACTACTGGAAATACGAAATAAATTTAATAAAATGATATTAATATTTAAAAATTTTTAATGAAATTATCTCGCATAAAATATATTTTGTACAAATTCGTATTTAAATTGTACCGATTAGCTGCTTATGCAGTACTTATGATCCCTTTGTTTGCTTTTTTCAAAAAAATCCAAAACCCAAATAGTCTTAACCTTTAAACAAATTATTGAAATAATGCAAAAAAGTGTATGTTAATATTCTAAAATCGTAGTTTTTAAAATGAAATAAATATAAAGAATAAGACTGCGCTTTTGATATATAGTGGGCCGATTGTAATGTGAAATGGAATAGTCAACAGTCCAATCATATTAATGGGATCTGGAACTTCAAGGGAATGTTATGTAACGTGAATATTCTTAGGAACTTTTACAAAAATGATTTTGCAGCGATGCAATAAATATATTCCTCGATTCCAGAATGCTTTAATATTAAGACTTATTATACAGCATTGATTTTTCAGAATCTGATCTCCTAAGTAAATATCATAATCTTTACAACGCATGCTATTTTAGAAAATTGCAAAAAGAAATAATGTAAACTTATTTTATTGTGCCTTTTTTACTTAAATTTAGATTTAAATTGAAAAAATTATCCTTTTTTCTCCTAATTTAAATTTTTTAATGCAATTTGGTAAATTATCTATTGTCGCAACAGCAATTTAATTAAGTTAAATTTATATATATATATTTGACTCACATAAAGGGAGGGCTAGCCACCACTGAACTATACAAATTAGTCATGACTTAATACCATATTTTCATTAATCTTGGTTTGGAAGTGTGGAGAGGAAATATATATGTATATATAATATGCTTTAATGAGAATATATTCCATAT
>JAPDSC010057571.1:410599-445692 GCA_026290005.1 Latrodectus geometricus
TCCGTAAAAAAAATTCCCATGGTATGGAGAAAGGAAATAAATAAAAATTCAAAACAGATATCAATTCTAAGAAATCTCACTCACCTTTTCACATTAAAGTTGAATACTACTGTTAATGATGATTTCACTCTTTCCTACATTTCATCTTTCGATTACCGGCTCCCAATGATAAAAAAAGAATCTCACATTCACGTCTCATTATACTCATAAAATATTCCAGTTTCTTTAATAGAATATAATAAAAAATTATTTTTAATTCATTTTCTAAATATTGTAAATTTTTATTCGAGACGATATGCATAATCATTCAATTATTGTTTTCAATTTAAAAAACTAGAAAAATTTTATTTTTCATTTTTCTATTAACGTAAACTACCAAAAACTTTAAGTAATATGTGTAATGAAAAAGGAATTTAGAGTTAGTGTGAAGTTAAAATAGAAAAGCTCTGATAAGATAAATTTCTTTTATCGCTTTAGAACTATCGGTACATAATATTTGTCGAATTTAGTTTCATGTGAACTTGCTCGTCAAAGTTAAATTGTTTGCCATAATAGATAACTTTTCATAACAAAAAGTTTTTGGCATTGTCATAGGATTTGTATTAAGCATTATTTTTACTGTATTAATGAAAAAGGTTTTTGCTGTTTTGTGTTGTCTGCTTGCGATTTTTTTTTTATCTTGTTACTACCCTTAACCATGTTTATTCTTGCATGGTAAAAATATTAATGGTTTGCATATTTTATTCGAATTGTCTGCCTACAGCTTTTAGTTGATTTAAATATTTAACTCGGATGTCACGTGCCGCGCTTCTGTTTACCAAGAAGTACGACAAAATTCGCCAAAATGGGTGTGATCTCTGGGACATATTGAATATAGATGGTTTTGTTCTAGAACAACGGAAATGCACTCGTAGGCGGTATAGTCTTTTCTGTGGAAAGTAGTACAGCTTTTGTAGTTAAAATAGAGTTTAATTGTATCATAAAGTAAACAGTGACTGAAATGTCCTATATAAACTATCTCAACGCCTAATAAAGAAAATCGCTGTTCCTCCATCAGGTAAGGGCGTTTTTTTCTGCTTCAAGAAAAGAATATATTTTGCATTTTCTTTGTTGTGGAGGGGTCGCGAGAGAGGTCAAGAAACGATCCGCCCATTTTGCTGAACTCTACCCATACCTAGCTGACCTTTTCCGCATCTCACAATAAATGAAGGGAGGAAGAAAAGAATCAAGATTTGCTCTGTGCAAGGTTAGAGAGAAGTTAAGGTTAGGAAATCAAAAAGGCTGTGTATTGAGAAAAACGGCGGGAAATAAATTCAAGTTTCCCGCCATCTCTTTTCTATAGATTGCGTATCTTGAAATGGATTTTAAAATATTTCCAAAACGAAACTTTGTATAACAGATTAAATGTATATCAATATCGCTTATTCTTATAGTTATGAAATGCTTTATATAAAAATAAGCCCTTAAAAATGCATCATTTCATTATCACAAAGATATGCTTTAATTATTAAATTCATATTGATCAAAACCGGGTCTGATTTATAAATTTAGGTTATAAGCACTGTTTAACTGCAGGGTTCAATTATCATGCGTGTGAACCAAATATTAACTTATTGCTTGCTATTTTTCATTATATTTTTATATAATTTTTGTGTCATAATATTATCAATAATTTATTTTGCTGAATTTTTAAAGTTGCATTTTGATGATAAAGATAAAGAACTTATTCTTTTCCAAACATCAATCTAATCGTTTATATTGTGTCTGAAGAATCTACACAAAAACCACTATGGATTAAAAAAAAGTTCAAAATATGATGATAATTTCAACTTTTTTTTTTCAGATATAGTATTGTTTAAATGTAAATAAACTGAATTTTATGTAAATTATTTTACATATTTCGAATATAATTTTTAAAAATTTTATATTTATCACTGGAAGATTTATATAACAATTTAATGTAAATTTTTACATTTGGGGTGACAAGGTAATTACTCTGATGAAGATCCTTAATTTCAAATATAATAAAAATAAATTATTTTTAAAAATAAATTGATGTTAAAAAGTTTAATTTAGAATTGGGAATTTCTGTTATAAAAATTAAGAGCTTGAGAATTATCAGTTTGAACTGATAAATAATATGGAAAGTCCAGATTTTATAGTTCCGTTAAATTTTTTTATCTACTAAAATACCTTAATAAATAAAAATAAAGGAAGAGGAAAGAGAAATTGTAGTTTTTAAATTCTCTTTCTATTTAAAAAAATATTTTTTTAAGTTCCACAACAACATTAAAAAAAGTATTTTTGAATAAAACTTCTTTCTTTTTTTTTTTTTTTTTTTTATCAATTTTTAATGTTAATAATTGTATTAATTAATATTCTAAAGAAAGAATTCTTTTAAAATTTATTTCTGCTTAAATTGTGTCATTTATTCGCGCATATTTAAATATAAATTTTTTTCCTTCTTTTATTTTGTGTGTGTAGAGAGTAGTGTAATCACGCTTCCCTTCTATTTCACTATAAAATAATGCAATATATTATGTGATCACTTTAAAAAGAGACAAGGCAAAGCTTTTTTGAAAAAATCTCTTAAAAAAATAAATAAATAATGCATTATGTAAATACTGTAAGAGAAAATTGTTAATGGGAATGAAAAATATTGAAAACTAAAATGTGAAATTCACGATTTCCATTAAAATTACCAATTTTCAGTTATAAAAAATTAATTTGATTATTTTCCTATTTGATATATCGATTAAACATAATTGATTTGCATATTTTTAATTATCAATCACCAAATATCTGCCAGAACCATTTTTATCCTGTCATTATCCTTTTGTTTCATGTATCACAAAATTGCATTTTTTCACGGAATTTATTTTACCAATGCTTTTAATTATGCAGAATTAAAATATTTGCATAAGATAATGAGGATTAATCGGTGATAAGAATCTACTTGATAAAAAAAAAATCTGAGTATTTTTTTCCTATATACATCAGTAATTACTTTTCGTGCTTGTCGTATAATCGAAATGAAACTAATAAAATCGATATTTTCAACTAGCCTATCAGTTTTTTTTAAACATTTTCTACGTAGATCCTTTCATATATTTCTGAAAAGAAAAATTGATTTTGGTGAGACTGCTTTCGGAATCGAATGGAATTCTATTCAGTGGATTATCGATTAAATGCCATCACTATTTTCCGTTTCTCTCTCTTTTCAAAACGAGTCCAAAAATCAATTCACATCATACCAGAAATCGATTCACACTCATTTTCCTTTTGGTAACCGTGCGAATATAATTTTATTGGCTATTTTAATAGTCTTATGCAGATTAACCTGCATGTGCCTAAAACTTTTCTTTTTTTTAATGGATCCACCAGCTTAGTTTTGTAACAGTGTTCATGGTGATCGAGTGACCAAGTAACCCATTGTAGGCCGTCCAAGGCCAAGGTTGTTGAGATGTCCCCATCAGCATAGCATCCCCATCCATTGATTGGGCGGATGCTGTGGAAGAGCAGGTTTCACAAGTTGCACCATCCTTTTTTTGACTGGGAAAAAATGGCTCAAGGGTTCTCATCTTCCAGCTTGTGTTTATTTTGCCGTAATCATTCGCTATCTCCTGTTTGTGTGAAGATGGTGGTGTGCTCTTCAGCCTGAGACTGGGTTTTTTGTGACATTCAGTTTTGGATTATGTGTTGTCAAGTGCCTTGTGTCGCCATGAAATAATTTATCTGTGCTGTGTCGTGCGATTTGCTTTTTTTAACGAAAGTATTCTTTTATGTCTATATTGTACTAGAAAATTATTACTTTTAGGAAGATATTAAATAGAATTTATATTGCTTTATCCAACGCGATAATTTATTTTTGCTTATTCTAATATCGAACCACATCAATTTCTTATGAGTTCTTTATGAGAATTTATAAAAAAGTTGAAGAAAAATGCTTAAGTATTAAATTTCTAGCATGTAATTTTTTGAACCAGCAACATTCAAGACATCTAGAATTCGATGCGTGATCTATACTGTTTCTTCGATCCAGTTGGAATTTTTGTGGATGTCACGTGCCGCCGTTAAGAAGTTATCTCCACTTTTGCCTCCTCTCTTGGATTACTTTCGTCCAAACGCCAATATTTTTCTGAGCGTGATGTTTTCGGCTTATGTGTTTTCAAAACCTTATCCCTTCCGATCCTTTAGTCACGCTCGAAGGAAGACACACTTCCCGAAAACGCAGTTCGATTTTTAATCCGTTTATGCTACTCCCGCAGACACGCCGTTTCAAACTTCGTACTGGATGGAAAAAAAGAGTTTGGAATTGTGTGTTCAAGATTCATAAATGAGCTCTCCGAAAGAAACAGCATTAGTAACAGTAGTAGCTATATATTTCGAATACAAAAATATAAAACAACATTCTTAGAACATTCGGCAAAACAATTATGAGATAAATGACTTAAATTGTAGTTATTGCGATACTTCTGAAGTTTATTCGCGTATTATTTTTTTTGGTTTCAGTTTATTCTAGAAAAAAGACATTCAAATTGCTTTATTTATACATTCATCAACGGTATTATTACTTCTATTGTTAAATGTGATCCTAATAAATTTGGACTCTACTCAAAAAATATTATGTCTGCTTTGAGCAGGATATTTCTGTAGCAATATGTTATCATAAAAAAACTGCAGTTTTTTTACCCTTGACATTTGCATATTCTCAGTTCTTTGTATGCTTCGAGTCATGACTTATTAGTTTGATAAATCATTTTGATACTTAATGAAACAAATTTGAGTTCATTCTCTAAAGAAGGACCATTATGTGCAAATCTTTTGAGGTATTTGGTGAAATAAATGATTCCCCTGCAATCCCTAGTATAACGCTCGTGATCGCTCAAAGTACCTCTATTTCGCATGCCGATCCGCATCGCTGGTTTCTGTAAAAATCGCCAACTGCCTGTAACGTATCTTTAAAGGTCGTGTCTGCTTTTTAATTGGATCTTTCCACAGCCTAGGCGACACTCTTTTCTTATCTGCTTTTCCTTTAATCTTCTCATGTTAGTTTTGTTCAAAACGACAGCCGTCGCCTTGAAGAGGGAAAGTATTGTACTCTGAACATGTAACGTGCGACCGCATTTAACTTTTCGTGTTCTCTGGAAGTTCTTTTGTCAAATGTGATCTTTAATTGCCCTTTGTGGCCTTGATCGAAACCTCGATAGTTTTTCCGAAGATCGACATTTGTGTGTACTATTCAAGGATAACTTTCTCAATCTATACGCCACTGATCATCTGGAAATAAATAAAAGATGCATTATGAGCTGGATAATTTTTGGACTATGGACCGATAAATAAATGAAAATAATTTAAAGTATTTTGTTTAATGTATGATCGTAATTTTAAGAAACTTCAGAGAAATATAAATTTTTGAAAGCAATTAAAACCTTTCAACCAACATGACTATGAAAACTCTTCTGTATAGAAGGCGAAGTCAAAGATCCAGAGTCCGAAGGAAATCTAGGTTAAGAAGAGGTACAGTTTTATTTTCTTTGCTATTACATTTATTGTTATTTCTGTATCAAAATCTTGATTGTAAAATAAGATCTTAAAAGGTAACTACACTTGAACAATTTTAAGCAGTATTGTTCAAGCGTTTATTATTTAAAATCATATTTTTTATACTACATTTTTTATGAAAATATACATTTGTTTGTTTGAAAGAAATTAACTTGTCGATTTAAATATAAGGGAAGTTTTTATTTTGGAAATAGGATTATAAATGCAATTGGGAATATCTTATGAACTATTAAAGTTTAAAACTTTATTTTAAACATTTTTAAAGATCAGATCATCAATATTTTCTGACGAACAGATATTACAAAATATTACATAAATTTGTTTTAAATATTTAAAAATATTAAACAGGACAAAATTTTACTGAATTTGTTGCTGAATGATCACTGTTATCTTCATTACAGAAGTTCGTGGTTTTAATTTCCAATTCTGCCATGATATTTGTTGTGGTTCGGAGTCCACTTTTTAATATGTGTAGATCGCGATCACAAAATAGTACTCGTGATTAAAAAATAATAATGGAGTGACAATGCACCCTATTCAAAATGCCGTCAGTGAAAAATTACGTGACTCACAAAGAGGTATTTTCCAGTTCATCTTAGTGTAGCAATTTTTTAAGGAATGCTTTTCCTCTATACTTGTTACGTTTTTTCTTTAATAAATAATATAATGTTACAAATATAATTTTGCTACTATTCTGCTATTATGTGCATAGCAATAAATTATATCATTGGTTAAAAATACTTAATATATTTACGCTAGCAAATGAAGTAATTTATACAGTCTGGGTGTCGTATATTTTATTGAATATTATTGGCTATAAAATAATGTTTTTTTGATTTATTGATGACTGATATTTTTCTTTTAATTTGTTGAAAAGGAGTTGGCCAAATTCGCAACATAGTTCAGAAAATAATTTGATATAATTGAAAAATATTGTGTATTTTCTTTAAATTTAGTATCTAACAAAATTTTAAGATTTCCTTATTCATTTGAAGCGCTGGTCCATTTAATAAATAAAATTTTAAACTTTCCATATTGATGCTTTTTATGTCATTTTACATTTAAATATTATAAAAATCTTAACTCTAGAGTTATAGCGTATGAAATAACATATTTTTATAATCCCGTAAAATGTATTGTCTTTTAATTTTTCTTTCCTTGATAGTGAATGAAGAAATGAAATTTAAAAACTCCTTTTTTTTCTAAAGAATACATAATCAAATTTGTGTTCGAAAGAACCTACCGATTAGTAGAAATCTTTCGTAATTTACTTTCCTCACTTCAAATGAATAAACATTTCGAACACCAGAGAACTTCTGAAGGACATTCATGGAAAGCGAATATTCAAGGGCAATTTTTTTTATTTATTTTTTATTTTTAAATTGTAGGAAAAATGAATTAACCATTTATGTATGTATATATTGCTGTTTCATGATTTCATATAAAATTATATTATTGGTTATTGCTGTTAAAAATATTGATACGAAATTAAAACTTGGCTGTTTCAATTTTTCCTGACAAAAGAAAAGTTCTGAATATTATTTATACGCCCTTTTTAGAAAAATTTATTTTTATGAAAATATATATTTCTTAATTTGTTTCGCAAAATCATTATTAAAAAATATTTTCACGGTGTTTCTATGAAGAATTTCATACTGTTTATATGCACAGTAGGTATTTACTATGTCTTCCAATTATAGAAGGAAATAGTGTATACATTTTGTGAATTTTTGGAATAGCCATATTGTGAATTTTTTAAAGTAGTTTCACTAAATTTGGTCAGACATTGTCTATTATCTATTTGCTTAGTGGTAACATAATTTACAAATTTCATAAATTTTATATTGTAATCGAACTGACAAATGAATTTGGGACCAATCATACCCATTGACTTCATTCAAATTCTCTTTAAATTTCAATCTGTGGTGCATAAAGTTTTCCTATTAATAGAAATAGATTTTTAATAATAATGTTGAATATATTATATAAATAATGTGAGATGATACACCGCACTGGGGACAGTAACAGATGAATTTTGAAACATTATGCAGTGGACTATTTTTAATTTATCATCTGAGCTGCAAGCTGAATGTCTTGCACCCTGGCTTTCAATTTAATAATATATAAGTTCAATTCCATCTTCTGGCATAGAAATTTGTAGTGGTGGTTGAAATTCACTTAAAACTATGTGTCCTGATCGAGGAGAATGTTAAGTTCTGATCAAATCACCTAAGGCATGAAAGGTGGTAGCAGGTTTGGCTTTTGCTCGCGTGAGTTATTTCAACAGAGATCTGGTAGATCTCTTTTGATACTGAACCATTTCGAATATCCATGTCCATGATGGAATCGGAACCCACGAACTGTTGAACTGAAAAGCAGAATGCTATCAGTTCTCCCACCAGTTCAGTTAGCGATTGCATAAAAAAAAATCTTAATTAAACTTTCAATTAATTGAATGGTAATATATTGTATAAATTCATGTCGGTTAGTAAATAAATCAGGCACTAATTCATTTTTTATATAAAACTTCTTAGTTTACAAAAGAGTAATTAAAAACATTTCTACTTCAAAAATGCTTTATACATTCTTTTTTTTTAATAAATTTTTTTAGAATAGAAGATATAAAAATATATATCTTAATAGTAATAATCTCTTTTCGAATTTTTTTATCAGATGTCTGCAAATATGTTCTATGTTATCTCGAACATAAAACATCGAAACAGTTTACACACAAGTTTATTTATTGGATGTCTCCGAATAATCAACATTCCTAATAAGAAAAGTAGAAAGAACAGAATATAATGAGAGAAAAAAAAAAAACTTTTGATAACTCCGTCTTTTGACGTCACAAGGTACGTGTTCTCCGAAGAAACGAGACACGCTGCGGCTTTTCTGGGTCAGTTTCATTAATAAAGAGAGAAGCATATACACTTATTCACAGATTGAATCATCTGGGCTCTCCGCTGTATCCAGAAAAAGTTAATTGCCGGAATGATTACAGTCGGGGTCAACGGGAAAAGAGTTGAAATGATATGTTAACGGTACGGGCTAAAAACGTGGAAAGATTACTTTGAACTCGCCTTTTTTTATTCTACAATAGCAATCCAAACATCCTCCCCCACTGCTTTTGTAAGAGAATCGTATAAATATAAATTGGTTTTCTCATTACATACCATGAAGTCTCTCCTTGTCTTGAGAAATAATTGCCCTCGTTGCAGTTTAAAAATATTTCTGTTTTACGCTAACTTTTTTTATTGATCCGTTCAGTGTTTGGCATTCACTTCTATCTATGTTCCTCATTAATTAAAATATCCCTTTAATAATTAACTGCTTCTGACTACCGAATCCCGTGATGAAAATTAAATGGTTACCGCGGCGACAGTTAGTGATGCGTCTCCCAACTTTGAGCGGGGATGCTTATTATAGTTTAGAATTGATTTTAAGCTGTTATTCCTGGTTCAATTAGTCTTTGTTAGCAAACATTGATCATGGAACTAGAATGCAAGCATCATTTACTTGTCGGAAAAATTTGAAATTTTTTCACTCAAAAGGTAAGACTATTTGACTACAATCTATATTGGAAACAAACGTATCCTCCTATTGTATTAAAAGCCTATATTCTGTCTTGTAGTATCATTTTGGATAATACCACAACTGCAAACTTAAATCCGGTGCATTAAATATATTTATAATTTTTCCTTCATTAGCATTTGTTAACCATGTATGTTAAAACTGTGACTAACAAATATTTTAATTTTTGACAGCTGATTTTATTTATTTTATATCTGAGTCAATTATTTGAACGTGAAAAAAAATTCTGTCTTAAAAAATAATACTGATTTTTGATATCTCATTCATTACTATATCATTCTACTAAATAAGCAGAGGTGATACATATATTTTTTTCTAAAAAACATAATCAACAAAAGTTAGGCGTTACAAACAGTAAATTATTTTTGAATTTAATAATTCGGAGTAATGTTTATTCCTGAAATTGACTTTGATTTTACTTTCCTTCTCTTCACTGCTCTAAAGATTTCTTTCTTTCGGACATTTTCTTTTAAATGGAAGGTGTGAAAACTGCGAATTGAATTCCGAAAAAGAAAATTTTCTGCTTTATAAGTCAGATGCTTCATGTCTTTCGATCGAGAAGATATAACTGGAAGCGATTATTCTGTTCCTTTGGCCGCATCTGGATTTAATAATCTCTTTTCCTTGGCCGAAGAATGGGATGCTCCGATTTTTATGAAATATACCAAATCCCGCAAATCCTCCGCTTCCAAGATTTCTTTCACCTCGACCTCCCCAGTGTGCATGTCGCCATTATTAGATGATTTTTTATTACTGTGTTCATTCTTGACAAATGATGATGTATAAGGATTGCCCTACCTTCCTTTCATCATAAATCCTTCTTCGCTCCCTGTGTGTTACAGTTGTTTTTTCTCTTCGAGGTAAACTAAAGGGATGAGCGGCAATATTTCTTTTATTTCCTCCCTTTTCATGATTTTGTTTAGACGCTCTGGAAAGAATACCACAACAAACTAAATGGTCGAAGAAGGCATTGTGTTTACTCTTTGTATCTATCCATCTATGTATGTAATCCTTCCTTCGCTCTTTTTAATTCTCCAAAAAATATTGTTTGACAAATGATCTTTTTGTAGTGGAGAAGTAAATTGCTTCTCTAGGCGCCATTAAACTTTAATGCATCTATTTCATTTATTGTATTTTTGTACTTTTCTGGTAAAAGCATTTTTGAGGGTTTGAATTTTTCTGTAAATGCTAAAGAATTGTTGCATTTTCCGATATCAAATACTTCCATCTTGTTTCTGATTAATATTTTACTTTTATTATGAATTTTTACATTGACAATTATCAAGTTATACGATTTCTCAGTGCCTTTGAACCTTTTAGTAAAACACGCAGATCCCTTTTTTCTTTTCCTACACCTTAAACAGGAAAAGGGGAAAAATATTAGCGATAATCATTTCTCTCAAAGATAATGTTTCATAAACGTGATGTTGCTTAGCAACGTATTTAAATAGTTGCCTTTTGGTATGATAGATTTTTTAAAGATCAATGAAATTTGAGAATGAGAGATTTTAATTGGAATCTTTATACGTGAATAATGATCGCTTTCTTGGACTATTCATGTTAGTTTTTTAATCAAGTAGTGATTGTATCACATAATTGTGATAGTGCAAAATGTCAGTAATGTCCCCCCCCTCCTTATCTACTCTGAATCAGAATCTTTATTTCTAAAATTAACTCATCAATCTTCTACAAAATTTATATACTTGATTTGTGTAAAGTAATTTTATATTTAAAACTATTATACATTTTTAATGAAATTAACATTTAATGAGTTTGTCAATAGTAATATTTGATTAAAAAGGTAACATAGTTCAAAATAGTGAGAAGATAAAGTTATTTCAGCATGAAGCAACCATATAGTAATGAAAGTTATAATATATTTACAAAGTTAGGAAATTGCAAATTTTTCCTGTGAAGATAAAAATTTCGAATTGTAAATAAGAATTAAAATCCGTATTATATTGATAAGTGAGGAATGTATTTTCTAAATGCTATTTTTCTTCTACAGAAATTATTTGGAATTAATGGAAAAGCAAGAAATTCATTATTAGTACGTTGAACTTCAAACGCATATTTATTTACGTATTCTATTGTTTTTTTTTTTCGATTATTTTTACTTGATTAAATTTTTTGTTTGCAATTTGTTTTGCTATCAAAATAAATAAGAAAATATTCTAAACCATATATACTTAATGTCGTATTGATAGAAGCATGCGTTTGCTAAAAAATACTATTTTTGAACATGTTTAAATTAAAGTTTAAATAACCAAATGCTTTATATTTAAGATTTTAAAAACATAACAATCTTACTTTTATGTGCAAATTTATGTCGCGGAAAAAATAGAAAGCTGATACGCATGCTTTCAGATGATTGTGGCGTGAACTAGATTTATCATATATTTCATTGCTTAATTTTATGCTACTTCAATAAGGGTTTTATTGTATTTCCTGGTTTCAAGATTCAATTAATCATGTAATTAATGCATGTGAAATATCTCTTGATATTTAGCCATTCAAAGTTAATTGTATTCTTTTAATAGATGAATCGTGATTTCATAGTATTATTTATTATCTAAAGTTAAAATCTATTTCATTTGTGTTTGAAATAAAACTTGAGGCTTCCTTATTTTTATTGCATTATTAACTGCCCACTCAATTTCGTAATTTCCTTGTAAGCTGTCTAATAAACCAATATATTTGCTTTCATAGATTGCTTAGCTTAATGAGCTATAATTTTCAAAACATTGTTTTATTCCAGAATTTAATTACGCGAAATACACTGGTACTTCAACAAAATACTATTAAATGTGCTTCAAAACAAGTGCATCTTGGAAAAACACTGGAAAAAAAATTCCCTTTAAACTTTGTACCCTGGTGTAGAAAAAAAAGCAATTTGTCAGCAGGGAATTATCGAACATCTCCAAACATTTCTCAAACAAGAACACTCATTTGTAATCTTTAAAACTGAATGCTTGCCGAATTCTTCAGGAATGGTACCATTCTCTTTTGATTCATTTATCTCCAATTCATTACTTTGGCTTCCGTCCAACATTGTATTTTTTTCAGTTTTTCTGGGCAGAGAGAGAGAGAGAGAGAAAAAAAACTGTCAAAAGTTACTACACAGCCCGAAACAAAGGAGTATCGAGGACGTGTATTTATTTTTATATTGAACCGGAGGAAAATTCAGGATAAATTATTATCCATAAACATTTCCTACATAAAGCACCTAGGAGCAGTGAAGAAATGGAATTCCATTCCGTTTTATGAAATTGGAAGGAGAAAAGACCTCGAATATATTGTGAGGGGTCAAAAAATTGAATTGTCATTTGCTGAAGGGGAATATCGCTTCATATCTAAACTATTTTTTAAAAAAATATATCAGACAAAATTTAAATCTAATGCGCATTTTTATTTGTAGGGTCTTATTTTTGAAACCTTTTCTGTTTTTCATTGATTATTTATTTTGTGCATGCTTATTCTATTACTTATAAATCATATCTTTACTTGTTTTCTAGGGAACGATATTGAATTCTTGTTTCCTTTTTCAGCCTGTCTTTATATTTTTGTTTCTAGATTAAACCGATTTAGTTTTTTATTTTGCTAACAGAAAGCAGATATGAGATAATGAGGAGTACAATTGATGAGTGACCGCGGAGGCCAGGTTGGTTAGGGTGTCGTTCTCGTTACCAAAAGATGGTGAGTTCGAATCCCGGCTTAGCCGAAGATCCGTCGTGTTCACTAAGGGTGACTGGGGCACGTAAAATATGTCGGGTCGTAATGTCCTCCATGTTCCCATTACAAATTAATACCCTGGGAGTGGTTGGAGCCAGGCTGTGGGTCTTCACTGGTTTCAATCTCTAAATTGGAAGATTCAGATGGTGCTGCCATCTATGAGCCAAAAGTCGTACTTCCACTTCGTATGAGGGTGCTCTATACAAAAACGGAATACGCTCTATCTCTGACTTCATTCGCCCAATCTCTTCTCGGGTGGGCTTGGCGTTGCCAAGTGTCATCAGTAACAACAACAACAACACAATTGATGATAGATCATTAATAAGTTAATTAAAATTATTAATAATAAACAATTAAAATTATTAATTAAACAATTATAAAATAAATTTACAAAATTATATAACAGTAGATCAGCTTTGTCACATCGTGTTATCTTGTTTTTAATCAATTCAACAGGTGCGTTTCTTCCAAAGGATACGTTTATGCATCTTGCCATAAGCGTCTAGTAGGGGTTCGGAGTGGAAGGCCTTAGCTTTGATTCCAGCTATTATTGAATAATTGAGATGGACATAATATTTCTAAAATCTGTGTTCATGTCTTTTAAGGATGGATATGCGAAAATTTGCGGGGTGATTTGCTTGTGATTAGACGCATAATCTGTCGAAAGTCCATACTACAATGGGTGTTGAAATGCATTAAGCAACTTTCTGTTGTTAAACTTATTCTCTTCTGTACAAGAACATCCAAGCGTTGTCACTCGCATTTATATGTAATATTCTTTTGTATGTGGGTTTCTTATTTATATATATTCTGATTTCACATCATATTGTCATTCACATGAGATCTAAATATCACATTTGAATTTCATTGATAGTGGGTTGTATTCACGTATCGCAAGAGAAGAAACCTTGAAAATCCCAATTACCCAAACAGTCGGATGTGCTTGCAGACGACAGAAATGCAACATCCATCTTCTGTTGTTCGATAGGGGATTAAAGCGAAGACCTTTCGCTCTACAAAGCGGGGTCCTACCATTAAGTCACACTGTGTCCTATTAATATTTCAAATGAGATTTGACCCTGTGTTGTGGTCTGCTAACGGCCTAAGTTTGTTGTAAGACATTTTAATCTTCACCGCCTGATTACTTTCCAATAACCAAGGAAGTTGGAGTATATTTATTTCAGATGCCCAGATAATTGGCTATGATGGCATTAGGTCCAGTAGTTTTGGACAAGTTACAGAATTGATTGCATCTTATACGGTGAGGTACTTACAGGATGTGAAATCGTAACTCCAAAAATAGGTGGGTCCTCATAATTTTGAAACAGGGAACCAAGTAGATAGATCACCGGATTTGTACAACTCCCAGAGGTAATTAACATGGAGGACATTCCAACTATGAATTATTTTACTTGCCCCATCCATCATTAATGAACACGTCGGATCTTCTATAAATATGGAATAGTATAGAGTAAGCAAGTTTATATTTCACTACCTCCTGAAAACTACATAAGAAAGAAAGAAAAAAGGCTGCCGTACCCAACTAAGCCACTGCGTTCACGACGGAAATATATTCCATAACTTTTGACAAAATACAGTATTTTCAGTGCTTTGAAATTTCCAAATATTAGTTATTTGTGGCTATTATCTTGAATCTTCTCATGCACTAATGCAAGATTTTTGTGTTTAGTGCAAGGTAAAAAAAAAAAAAATACCCAGACTAATGGGTATTATTTCGAATAGCAATGCTGTGTGTGTAAGCTTTTTTTATAAGAACCAAAGTACAATCCCCAATCCAGTGAATCGTAATTCCGATCACTGCATTTGACTCCTGGGTTTAGATCAGTGATTATCAACCCTTTTTTGTCGGGGCATACTTTTAGCCATTTAAAAATTTGACGGTACACAAAAAAAGTAATTTTAGAAGTTGTTTATTTACCTATTAAACACTGTGTAAAATAGTTTATGATAATAGTTTTAAATATAAAATAATATGTACTACAAAAACCTAACGTTTTTTGAGGGATTAATTCCAAGCTAATAAAAAGGGTTGATATATTTAATGGGAAATTTGAGCTTGATGTTTTTTGATAATTTCATTTATATTTGCTCGTAAAAATGATAATGCTACTCTCATTATTATTTTTACGTCTTCTACATTTAATAAGTTGATTTTTTTTCGTTTTTATGTCAGTTAATACTAAAAATTCGAGAATTCACACAAACAAAATATAGAAAACTGTAATTGTAGATACTGGGAATACTTGAAATTACTTCACTTAGGGCAAATATTTCACTTTATAGTTAGTCCCAGTTATCGAAAAGCAAAATAATTTTTAACTGTAAAAAATATCTTATTTAATTATAAAAACAAGCTTAATTTTACTGTGTACTTTTCTTTGATTTAATTTAATTTTACTCGTGATAAAAAAAAGCATTATAAATTTTATTTCTAAAATTTGAGCGGCCCATTAAGAATTAATTCATGTCCAAAAGTGCCGCGGTACAGTGATTGAGAATCACTGATCTATATGTCACTCTTGTGAGAAAAATGGAGCACAAACTATCGATCACAATATTCTGCATGATTAATAACTTATTTGTAATAATAATTTTTTTTAATTTTTGAAACTGAGTGCTATTAACTCGAGTATTCAAACCTAAATAATCTGTCATGTTTTATATATAAATAATAATTAATATATAATTATTTAAATTATAAAATAAAAGCGTGCATTAAGAAAAACTTTGACGAATTATAATGGTAAAAAACTAAAATTATTCCCAAAACAAATATAATATTAATTAATTAATAAAGAATATCATCTTTCCACTAAATTTCAAAATACCATGTCTACAAATCTATCAAAATTAATTAGGTCTTTTCATTTGGTTTATTTATCGCAACCATATGTAATTAAATGTTAGTAATAAATTAGGAGATCCGGTATTTTGTGTTATGTCATCGAAAACTAATTTTCTTTTGTTATTGTTGAAGTTGTATCACCTATTAGTCTTCTAAATGATTGCCAGGAGATTGCTTTACTTGTTGAATACTTTCAATCATCCTCCTGATGGATAAGTAGACAGAGCTTAGCATGCGTAGGAGACAAGCAATTTCCTATCCTCCAGTTCTTTTCACGATATCCAGGTATAATTCAGTGGCAAGGTAACCTTGAGTTGAAATTGCATTTTTTCTTGCCGATTACTATCTCCGTTTTACTCTGTGAAGCATTGTCATCATAATGGGTTGGAAGAGGAAATAAAGAAACAAAACTCCCCTTGAATTTGCCATTGCGTGCAAAAAGTGTCTAATTCCACCGGTACTTTCCCCTCCCCCTTTCCCCCCAAGTTTATATCCCGTGCTTAGAGTGACACAATAGTGAAGGTGAGCGGAAACGAAGGGGGTGATAGCTTTAATTAATGCTGTAAAAGCAATAAGCGGTATCAGTTTGGAATTTCGCTGCTCGTGACTGCAATAATAAGATGAAGTTTTTTTTTTCAAACCGTTAAGTGGTTAAAGTTTTTTTTTTTTTTTTTTTTTTTTTTTTAAATTGTAACATTAAATTTCACTTTTAATGAAATAATAAAATCTTAACAAATTTGATCATTTGCGTGTTAATTACTTTAAGTACTGTACTTCACAAAAAACATTTTTTAGAAGTGGAAAAATAAAGCATTAAATGCCAATTGTGGATAATTTAACTGTGGGCCGTTGCATTAGATTCATAATGATAATAATGTAAGTTATTAAAAGAAGATTTTAATATTTCATTTTTTCTCATATTCTTAAATATTGTAATCATTATTACTGCAAAATGTAATTCTAAAACGTCTACAGTGTTCCTTGAAAATGATTTTAATAAAAAGTAATTGAATTTTGATGATAGTCGAAAATTTGGATTTTAATTGGGAAGGGAAGATTCATGGATGTTGAAATTGATGTTTTTTTCAATTATAAGTTTAAAAACTATTGATTCAGTCTATCAGTCTAGTAATTAATATGTTAGCACATCTGTAAAAGGTTTTTTTACTTCATCATTTAATTAAGATTCAGTATTTTAATTAAGAATGTGCTACTTTTTCTGAATTTAAGATATTAAGATGTTTTAACTAGTTTTTTTTAATTAAATTAAAGTAAATTAGGAACAAAGTATATATAATTATTTTTATTGTTGATTATGAAATAATTTAATAGAATTTAGTATGTATTAATATCATTGGTTTTAATGTGTAAAAATCATTGCCCTCCTTTTGTATGTGTAATTTGTAAAATTTTTTGTTAATTTAGTTTTGTTGATGAAAAAATTTTTTATTAATCATGTTTCTTTGATTAAATTTTCATTTAAAGTTCACCCAAGTTATATAAAATTTATGAAATTGTATGAAATTTCATCTCATATGGAAGTTATGTTAAGATTCGTGTTAAAAATAATTAACACAATGCACTGGATTAAGGGATAATTCATTTTTTTTTTTCATTTGTAAATAAATATACGATGTAATTTCTTGTCTAGTTTAATTCAGCTTGCGAAAAAAAAAAACTTTTTGCTGTTTCATGTGTAAACATTTTTTCTCACTCGATCGAAAAATTTGTTGTTTGATCTCTTTTCTCTCCCAAACTTTGATTAATAAAGTAGATTTCCCTTTATTAACTGTTTTATTTTCAGAGCTTTTCATGTTTTCCCCCCTCTTTGCTCTTTGATTAGTTAACCCAGAAGGAAAGATTTTTTTCCCCTGAACATTGATTGGACGCCATTCTTTACTTAGCTGCAAATGATCATACAGCTAAAATATTTCATTAACTTTAGGGGATCGTATTATGTTGCATAATGTATGAGACTGGCTGTCAAGAATGACATCGTATATTTTTTAGGTCACATGTTTTCCTGTAATAGGATCTGTTCGATTTTGTTTTCTTTTTTCCTGAAGGAGTTGCAGCGTTGATGTTTAAAAAAAATATTAATTTTTGAAATTTGTGCCTCTTACTTTATTTATTTATTTATTTATTTTTTTTAGAGTTGTGTAAAAATGTCAGTCATCATTCTTGTATTAATTGGTTCATTATGAGTTATGTAATCATAGAATTTTTTGGACATTCATTGATAGTATTTTTATATAATACGTCTATATTCTTTAACTCACACAAGATTTTTATCATTGTTTATTTGTTATTTATAAATTTATAACATCTTCTATATAACAGCTTCTTTTATTCTCAATACTCAAATGTTGTTCACATTTAAGCTTTACATAATAATAATGCACAAGAATGCAAATAAGGTATTGCTGTTGGTCTAAACATAAAAATAGAATTTTAAAAATTATAAATTTTCTTCTAAAATATCCTTTTTTTAAATAAAAAAAATGAATTCTAATTTTATTTCTGCATACATAATCTAATGCAAGGTTTTCTCAATTGATCGTGAATTTTTTATAGCTTGACTGTTTATTTAAATAGAAATATTCTTAGTGAAAAAATAAAAATTTAAAAGCTGAGGTAACTACATTAAGTAGATTTATAACTTATAATCACATTCTAGTTAATAACATTCGTTTTTCATTGAGCATTTGGTTTGTCTTTTTGGAATTATTTTATGTTGGTTAATCAATGACAATAAATTTTTGTAGAAGAATTCACTGGAGCTATTGGACTTCTTATATAAATATAATACTACTTTTTAAATTAATTTAATATGTTTTTATTTGTTGTCTGTTACTGAAATGCACATCAACGAATAAGAGATTTGTAAATTATCACACTATTATATTTCTGTACCATCATTTGTGCAGGTACAACAAATATTTTAATAACACGGCTTCAAAAACTTTTTTTTTCTACAATCTGAGTGACCATAAATTTAAAAGTCCCTATCATTCCAGCATCGTCTGTAGAAGGAAGTTAAGATGTCTTAGTGCAAACACATTGAATAAATCACGCTTTTCGAAAACACTTGGATGTTGAGATGTACTTGATTTTGAATTTATCATTTGAAGAACTATGGAAATAGCTCGGATTTTCATCATGTCCCACACATTCGCCCACAAATTTTGTCTTCAAATACTGCTCGAAAATTCACGCGCCAGATTGTTAGTTTTTTTCCAGTACTTTCTCGAAGACCGGAATGTTTTCAGAGAATGAGTTACGTTTTTCGCAGCTGAGTGTTGAAAAGACACCCATAAGTGCTTCGTCTCTCGTCGATGGGCGAGGAGAAGCAAAGATTTCTAAAATAAATACTCAATTTTGGGGGGAAGTGTACTCAGAGGTCGTGGAAGGAGCATGTCTGTCAAAATAAGTCACTGGAGTTAATGAATGGTACCATCTTTAAGAGTGGGAAGTTATCATAACCGAGAACAGATGTGTGGCGTGTGGCAGATTCATGTTGCCCAATTGATAGCTAACTCGGGGTTTAGCTGTCTGCATATCCGGCAGATGCATTTTCCCTGCCTCTTTTGTTTCCATTAATCACTTTCAAAACAAGGCCACATGAATAGTTTTTAGTTTAAGGGGGAAAATCCTGAATTCAATATGTTCCATTTGGTAGCTTAAGGGCTGATATGATCGCATAAAGCTAACTCCTGAATTAATACTTGACTTTCATCTTTTTAATTCTATATATTTTTAGTAAATATGAATAAAATCAAATAAATGTGAATATAATATTAAATCTAATAGATCTAAAATTTTGAAGTTTAATATTTGTTCTGAAAAATTTTCTGAATAAAAAATGCATTTTATTTCTTATCTCAAGTTATCTGTTATGAAATAAGCTTTATTTTTTATTATCTAAACAGGTTGTCAACCATTTATTATCTTTAAGTGTACTTATCTGCTTACTTTCTTTTGAGATCAATATCTCCCCAGATATAATTTTAGAAACTTGCAAAATATTTGCTTTACTGTTAATACTGTTTTGTAACGAAGTATTGTTTGTTTTCACTGAGGAGGGCTCGAAGACAGAGATGCACGAATTGTCAACATGTCATAATAAGCGAACGATAATAGTCAACCGTTGACGCCCCTCCATGACCTCGATGCTTCGTGCATTAACAATGACAAATGAGGCAGAAGTCTGCTATCCACGTATAATTATGACCTTACGAAAGTAATACGATGCCCTGTCTGGTTTGTTTCTCTAATGAAAATAAAGCGACGAGAATAATAATTTCCCCTCTTCCAGTTTCATTTTGCTCATCTGCTGCGTAGATGTTTATTTACGATTCATAAATAGAAAGTGCTTTCTTCTTTTTTTTTGGTGCGAGCCACTTAGCAAACTTGCGTCGGATTGTCACGTAATTTATACTGAAACAGAAATCTTTTTGTTGCTGCTCAATTTGCTTATGTGTTTGTTCCATTAATTATTTTCCAGAAGTCTGTGTACCAGTTTAATGAATGCGACGAATAACCTAAAGTTCTATATTCTACGCTATTAAAGGAATAGGAAAAATGTTTATAAATTTTTGTTATATGCATTCTTTACAATTTTAATAAAATATACAAAATAATTCGGTGTACAGAAATTGTATAGGTGAAGGTGTTACAGATAGAAAAGCTGTTGCATTTGAGTTTGACATAATCAAAGATCGTCTTGTTTATGGAGTTAAACATTAATTGGTCGTGGCGTAGTGTACATATTTGTGCAGAATGCACTAATTTAGGTGCCAAACTGCCAACTGATTTTCCTTTAGTTTTCACTCCAGTAATTCGTGGTCTCAATTCTTCGGGCGTAGATGTTAGCAGTTCACTTCTAACTCTTGGATTCAGTCAAATTAGCCTTCATCTACAAAAGGTAATGCCAGTGTGACAGACAAGCATGCTAAAATCAGGTGTCGACTTCATATCTAGGATTAAAAAATACTGGACCAAGTTGGCAGCTGTGAATAGTTAGTAATTATTGTCTTCGGTTCAATAATTTGTGAGTTCGAATCCAACTTCGAGTTTAAATATTTGTAGAAACTTGGATTCAATTTTAAACTAACTCCCAGTCTAACTAGGCGTCGTGTTCACAAAACTTGGTCTTTGAACGACTTAAAACCAATTACTAGTTTTTATTTCTGGATATGTTGGATTACGCCATCATCAGTAGTGAATTATGTATTAATTTACGCAATATGTGTTGATATTTAAAAGTAAATACTCATCTTGCGTGTATCCTATTTTTTTCAAATTTACTTTTTATTTCTGTAAGCAGTAAAGCATAACGATTACAATTAAATATTTTTAATCTTTGCAGAGACATCCTATGAGAAGGCCTGTTCAGACAGGAGAGGAAGTGCCCCGGCAACGCCGGTGCTGGGAATACGGACAATGGATACAACCACACCTTCTAGGTTCGCTGTAAGTAATGACGACATGTATTTTCACTCTGATTTATAAACATTCTATTCATGAAAAGTTATGATGGCGAAATGATTCGTGGTTGATGTCATTCAGTGATAATATCTGTCTTCCGTACTTTGAATTCTTTAATCATTAAAAAAATATTCTTCAGCTCTGCATGTGTATTACCAGTAAAAAAAATTAATTTTTTTTTAATTATTTAGTGCTACAAAGCAGCATCTAAATATGTTAAAATCTTTGATATATTTTCAATAAACATATATCTTTTAATATATTTTCATGTAATAAAACAATAAAATAAATCAAGTCTTATTTTGATTAAAAAGGTGCTCAGTTGAAAGAACGTGTTAATTTTTTTTTTTTTTTTATGCAATGATTTTATGGTAACAGTTTTAGCCTTTTATTTTATGTAATGATTGAACATTTAAGCCGTGTCTTCAATACTGGAATATTTTAAAAGAAGGCGGAATGTTGTATGCAACCAAATAGTATTTAGGTAAAAGAAACGATAGTAATATTTGAAAGTTAAAAAAATGAAATATTCTCGAAGAATATGCATGTATCTGTGTCATTTTTATCTATTTTCATTTCGAGTATTACCACATTTCCGTTGTGTACGTGAATAAGATTATATACATAAGCAATTCCAAAAACATCAAATTCTAAAAAAAAAAAAATATTTTTTTTTAATTACTCGTGAAGATAGTTTTGTTCTCTTATCTATATAAAAACTAATTTTCTTATTAAACTTTCAATCAAAGCTGCAATGCATCTATTTTAGTTTCAGAATAAATTCGTCCATAAAGATTGCTTTTACCAATTTTAAGTCTTCGTTCCACAGCTTACCTCTTCAAATATATATATCGACTTCTATGTTTCATTAACAATTTATAATTTGTTAAGAGTCCCTCATGCTGAATAAATGAAGTTAGTATAAAACTGAACTTTAAAATTTCTGGTTTAAATAGACATTCTCGAGAAATTCACACCCGAAAAATTTATTTGGTCTCTCGAGAAAAATCTTATTTCTTTTAAAATTCACAAGCTACCTAACTTTGTGTTTCCAAACTTTCTCATGAATTTTAAAAGAATGTTTGTGTAGATATGTTGAAATATTTTAAGGTTTCATTTTCCAGAAGAAAGGAAATGAAAAGTCAACAGTAAGTTTTTTTTCTATAAATACGTTCCCACTGCTTTAAATTTACCTACCTGAAAGTTTCTGAAAACTTATTCCATTATGCAAATAAGAATAAAAATATATCGTATGCAGCATTAAATGTTAAGTAGTTTTTATTCTTTTGACTGAAAACTCCTATTGCTTAGAATAATTAATGCCCTCAAACGTTTGATCTCAGTTTTACAAATGTCTTAACAATGTATTTTGAAAAATTAGTTGTAAATGAATACATTTATTGATTCATAAAAGCGAAATGGGTATAATCGTAATTGATTTAAAAGATAATCAAATCGTCATTAAGATGTAGAAGTAGTTTTTGCTTTATGAATTAAATATGAATTTTTTAGTTTTATTTTAATTTTAGTAAGATATTTGTTACATTTAAAAGAATTAAAGTGAAGTAAGGAATCTCTCTCATTTATACTCTGAAAAATTCCCTACACTGTAATTTGGATTCTAAAATTTATATCAAAATTCAATTAAACACATCAATATATTAGGTTGTTTTTAAAAAATTACAGTTAGCTACATTTTCATCTTAAAATATTTGACATAGTTTTAATTTTTTTATCATAAATATTTATATATTATTGTAAACTATGTATTACTATTACCACCCATATTTTTCTTCAGATTAAAAATTTAAAATAAAATTTGGTATTATTTTTACGTATTTCAAATGAAAATTATAATTGCACCTTTTATGTTCGAATTTATAAATCAAATTTTTTTATTATAAGAAAAGAATTTGCATTCTAAATTGAAGCACTCCGATTACCAAAGTTAAATGCAAGTAAGTTCCAACTAACAAAGTTAAATGCATCTTAAAAATGGTATTGTGACATACTTATAAGAAAAAAGTTATTTTTGTTGACATTGGTGACAAAACATACACAATGTGCATGGATTATTTTCATGATTAGCTTATTCAATATGAAAAGAATTAGCATTATGAAATACTATTTTCAATTCATCATTCAGTTCTTTATATTCATGTAGCTGCATCCAAGGTAATCTAACGTTTCGATTATGTTGAAACTATTTTAGATGCAACCGCCACCATCACTTCATTATTCGAAAAGCTTCTTTGTAAAACTAGCATCATCAACCCTGACATTTATAATGGAAAAGGAAAGGTCAATGCAATGCTTTTTTTCCCCTCTCATTCACATCGGATCTCTGCCTTTCTTTCCCCGTTAATTGGGCTCTCCTGCAACAAGCGCATATCGCACCACTAACGACTCCATTGAAGAAGCCGCCGGAATATTTGATGATTTGAATGAAGACGCTTTGTTGAACGGATTTTTGCGAGAAATAAAATGCATGCCCATTATATGTAGAGATATTTATTTCCATTTTGTTGAGAAGAGTGCTTTGAAAAGTGCTCCTTTACTTCCCTCCGAGAAGAAGAAAAAAAGAATCTAGTTACTCTTTTCTTGGAAGTATTCGCTTTGTTGAATTTTTCGCTCGAGACTGAGGCGAAGAAATCAAATTGACTATGTTGGATTTGAAAGATATCTATTTTTAGTGAGATGAGGGGAAACATTCCGCACCGAGAATATGTGCGAACAAGATTGAAAGTAAAGAATAATGAACTCTTTTACGATTATAGTTGTAATGATTTTAGTTTAAAAAATATTTAATTATATTCGCAAATGATTACAAATTAAAATATTAAAAATTTGTTTACCAACAAAAGGAAAAACGAGAACTGAAAAAAAAAAAATTTTTTTTTTCCCTGATGTGAAAGCTAGCGAAGTTATTTTTAATCAACTGTAATTAAGCATTTAAATTGAATTTTTATGAATTGTTCTAAAATTTTTCTTAATTCGAAACAATATTGCATGATTAAATTTGTGAAATGCGGAATTATGTAAATTGAGAATGAATAAAACTTAATTTTTTTTTCAATTCAAAGAATAAAAAAAAGACTCATCTTTCTATTGTATTAAATTTTTTCGTAATATAATGATTATAAACGGGGCAAGAATGTGATGTATTTACTATCTTGTAAAACCTGGCAACTCCTTTAAGAACTTAACAATACAAGTACTATTAAAATATTCACAAGCTTCCTTAAAAAAAGAAAAAGTTGGTACTTTTACGCGTAAAGTTTTAAATTCACAAAAATTTTTAGTCATTATTTTAAACACATTTTGATGCAAATAATATTGCTGCAAATATTGCATTCAATTTATATTTCACCGCTGAATCATTTCCCGTCGTTATTAGCAGAACAAGTCGGAGGTGAGAGTTGATGTTCAGAAACCGCAACCACTAATTATTAAAAAGTTGCGGTCAATTCCGCAAGATGCCTCCCTGAAACAAACATTCAGTTGGCATGTAATGAACTTACTACATTGAAATTAACTGTTAAAGTCGATTCTTGCCTTTTCGTTAATGTTCATAAGACATTTGTTAATAAGCCAGTTGCATTTTGCTTAAATATTTTTCTAATACAAAACGTGTAAGTTAGAAAGTAAATAAAAGTTTTTTTTTTGATTTGTTGCTAAGAAAATATGAGTCAAGGAAATATAACCAATCATGATTTTATTTACTTTCAAAAAATTATAAGCTGTTTATCTTTTGTATTTAAATTATATTTGTATGAAGATACATAGCAGAAACATTTTGACAGCATGAAAATAAAATTCGTATTATTTGGAAACATTAAATTATTAAAGGTAAAACTACATTTTTATCTATTCTACATGTACAAAGGAAATAAAAAAAATCACGATTTTCCGGATCACATAAATATTAGAAAGAATTCAATTTTACTTCCTCAATTCATTCAGGCTTTTTTTATTATTATTACTTTTTTTTTTTTTTTTTTTTTTTGTAATAGCTATTTTTTTCAAATTTACTAGCTGTTTAAACTAAATGAAATTTATTTTTTTCTGCAGTCTATTTTTATAGGTTACTAGAATGTCATTCCTCTTTCAAATTTTTTGTTTAGAACAATTATTACTTTCACTATAGGGTGAGTAATAAAAAACAGAAGTTCTAGATAATTGTAAACATATGTTGAATGAATTTAGAGTATTTTTTGTATATTATAATATGAGAATTTTTGAATTGGAGAGTGATTTATATTTCGTACAGTTGACCTGGAATGTGTTATTGAAAAGAACATTTTTAAGTCTCTCAAAATTTTAGTAATATGAAACAACAGTAATAATTGAAAACTGTTACCACATATAATTAATCTATCAATTTTAATTAATATTAATGCATTTTAAAATATGATTTTCGAAATGAAGCAGAATTTCATTTTCAACATATTAATCCCAAATTATGTTCGAAGAAATCCAAATATTTTTTGCTTTTACCCGTCTGGCTCTGGATCTATCAGTGAAGAGAAATGGCCGAAAGAAACAACTTTAAATATCGAAAATCAGAAATGCTACGAATATTTTCATTTCTGAGAATTTTATATTTTGATTCATACCTGCATTAATTTGCTGTATCCAGTAGTTTATTTCTTTACTATTACAGAAAATAAAAGGCAAAAATCAGAATTTTTTATCCGGTAGATTATTATTCCTTGATCTAAATTACCTTTACGCATGAATTTGTTCATATTTATATTGAAAGCTACCGATTATTTAAACGTAATCGATTAGAATACAAATCGACCGTAAACGTTTTGGCAAAGCGTGTATAGTATTTGTATTCTCACATTAGAAGGTAAAGCACTGAATCATCGGCTTGTGTTGTTACTTGTTGCTATGGTTACTCGTAAAGGTAAATGCTTATTGAGAGCTTGTCTTACCAGGGAATAAAACTATTTCGCTAAATAACTTTCACGCTGTTTTATTTTTACGTGTACGTCAATTACCAATCAGTATGAAGCATGAAAAATTTATTTTCCTAGCAAAATATTCGAAAGAGCGTTTTGTTCAGTTAATGCTGGGATGAAAATTAACAGAGAAATTCGCTTGCCCAAAATGAAATTATAAGAGCTATAGGCCTGCTGTTAAACATTTTTCTCGGTGAAACCAGCCACACAATTATATATGAATACTAATGTTAAAATTTCACATCACTGTCTGTCAAGTTGCTTTTTTATATATTATTTCATGTAAAATACACATAATAGAAGGGCTGAATGATTTTTGATTAAATTTGTAAAATTCTCTTTAGCGCAATCTCTGAGTTTACTACGTTTACATAATCCATTAATTATAAAACCTAGGAAAAAAAAATGGTGGGAAGTATCGAGTGGCCGATTTTTTCTCTTGAGAACGAGTGAACTCGTTTCAGTCACGCTTTGCAACAAGTCATTGAATCGTTTGATGATATCGCTAGAAATATCTTTCTTTACATATTAAAATAAATTTCTTATAAAATATTACTCGTCCGTGAATGAGAAATGTTGTTAGATAACTTGTGGAATCAGCCATTGAATGCTAGATAGATATGAATGCCATGTGTACCTTCGGGTTCTAGTAGTTACTAAAACATTCAGCAGGCCTACGTTTAAAGAGATTTCTGAAACGTGTATTCGCTTTTTCTCCAATTCTTATAATTATGAAAAAATGTAGCGTCAATATGGAATTCACGTGAATGGACCAGCGTTTTGTTCAGAATAAATGACGTTTTTGTTCTAAGATTCGGTAATTTAACGTTGAGAATTTTTAATACCTTAATCTAAGCTTCATAGTATTTTAATCTAATACATTGTGTTCTTATTTCTATTAGAAATATAATGCCCATTGAATGATTAATGTTCTAACCAACATTCAATTCAATTGTTCATGTATTCGCTACCCATTTTAAATAATGTTAGTTACCCTCTTATTTAAAAAAAAAAAAAAAAAACATTGAATAAACTAAACCATTCAGAAGTTATGCTTTAATTTCTGAGATGTTGCAAATCGATTAAAATTAACTTATTTTCAATAAACTATAATTATAAAATTGGTTTTCAATGAACAAAATGGGAGTTAAATTAAAAAATTAATTAATTTCAGTGAACATGCATAAAAACCGTTAAAAATGAATATCCAAAGATGGTCAACTAGGAAAAACTAATTTTGAAAAATACTAATAGAAATATTCCAAAATATTAATAAGAGTTAGTTACAAAACCTGTTTTAAAATAAGCAGCTTTAAATATTCATGAATTTTCAAGTCGACGCTTAACACGAAAATAATTGTTAAAATATTTCATTTGAAATTAAATGTAAATTTAAAAAATCCAAATTTTTAGATCCACATTTTATAAACTTGAATTTTACCCTGGCTGTTTTCGCTGAGTTGGTGCTGTGGTTGTTAAGTTCAACTAACTAATCGTGAGTTCGATACCCATTTCAAGCGTTGATGCTTAAAGAGATTCTTAAATCACTTAATCTGTAAGTTCTTGGGAAATACATTTTGGTGTGCAAAAAATAACTGCAGAACAAGGAAATGAACCTTCAATCAATTAATCCAAACCTAACCTTGGCTAATCATTAGCTTCATTTTCAACAGACTGATAGATGACAGATATCGATAGGTTTAATTTACGACAATGTGAATATATTATTTGGAATTAGATAAGTATCATAATAGAAGCAGGAGTAATTTTCTATGTATGAAGTAGCGACCGGAAGATGTCTCAGAGAATCGATCATCCAGTCAGTTTGGACTAATTGTGTTGATAATGTACGATGAGAGGGGGAGGTTAGTCGCGGTAATGTTTCTCGCTGATGGAAAGATTGAACAGAATTAATGAAATTAATATGAATTTATACATTATTGTTCTGCTCTGTGTTTGTAAACTTTTTCGCTGATGTGTATCACATATTACATTTCTCATCACATTTAAACAAAAATTCTCAGATTTGTTGTGTTTTTAAGATTTTATTTTTGAATATTGTAAACAGTAAATTAGAAAATTCTTACACTAATAAAGTTAAAAGCAGGCTAGACTAGATTTTTATCTTACTGATCGCAACTTTATCTATAGCAATACCCAACTGTGATACGTAAAATCCTAATATTTCTCTGTTTCTCTTTATCATAAATTATTTATCATTGAAAATTTTATTCTTCTATTATGATTTTCAGTGTACTCTAACTAAAATAGTTTCTTTCAAAGAAAAATTAGTAATATTTTCTTTCAAAGAAACTTTTTAAATTATGAAAATGGCTATTACAAATGTAACATAGAAATGCATTTCACTTGTAAGAGAAATATTATAAATATAAGAATTGTTGTAAAAAAAAATCTAGTATTTTTTGTAGGTCTCGGTCGATTAACCTTATGCAAAATGTCGCCATTGTGCGATAAACAAATTTAACCAGTTGAGCATTCTTTAAATTTTCTTTTAAGTTTAAACACAATGGTTAAAAAAAATTTATGGTTGCTTTGCAGATATTATAAATTCGAAGTTTATAAAAAAAACGACGCATTTAACCTCATTTTCAGATTTAGCCCTATTGAGTTATTGTACTGCTAGTGAGGCCGCTGGCGGTATGAATTTCGCTCTTCATACATCCCCGTAACAGACCTTACCTGAATAAGTTTTTTTTATACCTGAGTGAAGAAAGGACATATTTTCAAACTGAGAGGAAACTCGTGAATGTACCCTTAATCCCTGCTTCTACCCTCCGTTCTTATCAGTGATTGGATGCGAGTCATTGGGGTGTGACAGCTTCTTGAATGTTCAGTCGGAATTTTCGAAGTTATTGAAACTGCTTTGCGCATGTGGAGACGGAATATTTCCCCGTGTCGGCTCTCAACATTCTGCTCTGTTATAACTGTTGAATATGAATGAGCCTCGTGTAAATTACGATGCTAGTTTAATGTTTTGATTATGATCAGAAAATGTATGAAAGAACTTCAAATAGTACAATTGGCAAAATTAAAGTAAGCATTGTTTTATAAAGTTGTGTACATCTAACTATACATACTTTACCAAATCGTCTTTCATTTAGATTTTACTTTTATAAAATTTTCACTTTAAAAATGTTTCCGTGAATTCGTTTTATTCGTGGAATGATAAATTTAAAATTTCTATACTTTGTTGTCTAAGTATTACTCAGAATTTGCTTCTAAAGAAAAAATATCTATTTGAATTAAAATAAATTATTCATCTTTTAATCATTTGTTAAAAATTTAAAACAAAATATTTTTTAGTTGTATATGTGATAAATTATTAACGAAAAAGGTATGCTTTTATATAATAATTATGTTTTGTTATATATATTTTATGTTCTTAATTTTTATGAAATCACAAATAAGCTATGCAAGAGGAATTGATTTTAAATTCTGATCTGTTGAATCACTTATATACTAGTGTTTAAATATTGTTTGTTATGCACTGTAACTAAAACACAGAACAGCAGACTGATAGAAAATAGAAATTGTAGAATCTTAATAAAAAAAATGTTTTTGTAGAAAAAGTCTGGTAATATATTATAATGTATTATATTTTATTTGAATTATATACACACACATATATATGTGTGTGTGTATATTTAATTTACAATTTTAACTTTTATCTGTCTCTGATATATTTTTATTTTAATCATTAGTAAATGAACAATAATATATTTTCTTTTTTAGAATTTTTTTTCAAAGCGATCCTTTAAAAGTAATCCCTTAAAACGGACCAAGAGTGTTACAAAGCTTGAACGTAAGAGATGTACCATCGATGGTGACAGGTAATTTTTTCTTAGTTATTTTTTGTGTTAATATTTTATTTTGTAAAAAGAATGTTGTTTTCTGTTTCATTTCATGGGCTATTTTAATTACTTTTGAGTTATAGTCAATTATATTTGATGATTAATATTTTTAGTAACTGCTTATTATAGAATTTTTTCGAACCTCAAAATTTTTTACTTTTATGTTTGGTGGCCTGTTATCTAAGAATTAAAAAAATGGTTCATCAGTATTAAAAATTATTAGACTTCAGTTTTTTATATCAGCTATAAAAAATATTTAAAAGATTATGACTAATTTTTAAATTTATTAATCTTATTAAATTTTTCAACTGAAAAATTTACATTTCCTGTTTTTAAACCTAAATTCATTAGTTTGAATAAAATTTTATATGTGTTATATAAATTAATAAATAATCGATTAGTACTTAATGTAATATTTTTTGATATGTTGAAATTTTACTCATCTGAATGCGCACAACAATAATGTAGTATTTTCTTTCAATGTAACCATGCAGGAAAAAAAGAAAAATATTTCAAATTATGAATTTTACAGTGCCACTGAAAGAATTTATTACAGCAGATTCAATATTAAGAAAAAATCTCTTTAATAAAAATAATTGGAGAAAAAAATAAACTTGATAATTTTTTGAATATATTGGATAAGAGTTATTTAAAAAATATAATAAAATGCCTTTTTTATTATATTTTAAGATTTCTTTACATATTTTTGTTTTATTATTAAAATTCTTTTATTAATTTCAAAAAACATATTTTTCTTCACAGTTTAATATAAAATAATTTTTTAGTAAAAATTGTTCATAGGGAGATTATATTTGCTTTTTTAATCAAACTCTTTTTTTAATGCTTAAAATTTTAAAAGGTGGACATTTTTAAAATTTACAACTCAAGTAGCAACTGATAAAATACCACTTATTTATATTATTTCTTTATAAATACAAATGCTTTATCTTTAAGTATATTATTTTAATTTGCATTAATTCATGATATAAATGTCTGTACACAGTGTGACACCGTCTATGCTGAGAACATCACGGTCACATGAATCTCTCCTTCAATCTAGTCCTGGTGTGCTTGCCACTCTTGATCTCTCCCATGGAGATGTGCAAGTGGCAGCCCTTCACAGCAGCTTAATTGGGCAAGAAAACTGTTTTCAGATGACTTCAAATGGCGGCACACGCTTTTATACTTGTCGCACTAAAGAAGAGAGGGATCAGTGGTTGTACAGGTTTGTTGTCAATTATTTCAATTTATTCTTCTGAATTTCTTCGTGAAGCAGAATTTATTTATATTTTGTAACACTTCTTTTGTTAAATTTTTATTGTTCTACAATTCTTTATGAAATTTCTATTAATTTTTATTATAAGAAGCTTGAAAAACTTTGTTTGTTTGATATTTTGTAGAATATTAATTTAATAATATGTTTTTAATCTGTAATTCGAAATTTTCTCACAAATATGTTTTTACAAGTAAATAATGCTATGGTTGGTAATTTAAAAAATATCATGCAAAGTGACAAAATTTCAGATTTATTGCAATATTGATATCTAGTTTTTTACCTATTTTTGAACCCATGATCAGTTCAAAACTTATTATACGTGTATACAATTTATGCTAATGTTAAAATAGTACTTTTTAAAGAAGTTTAACTTTAAACTATTTAAAAGTTTAATTTCAGATATCAATACCAATATGAAGCTTCTTAGTTTAATCATTTTTCATTTAGAAAAAGTTCTAGTTGTAAATAACTTAAAATTAACTCTTCTACATAGGAACATTTTTCGAGTGGAAAAAGCCAAATTTAGTTGATGCATTACATCATAACTAAATGCAATGAATTAAAATTTGCTTAAGTTAACTTTTCAGCTTGATATTTTCCAGAGCTATCCTAGGATTTTGAATATTTAAAGCAGCTGGTGTATTTTAACTATGCTTTGCTTGTTTTTTAAATCTTTTATGTTCTATTTCTTGTCCATCTTTTATGTTCTACTTCTTTAGTTTTCTATTCTTTATTGAAAGATTGGGAAATATTTATTTTCTATGAAAGTGCAAATATTATGTAGATATAATTTAGTTATGTCTCAAACTGGATTAATTGATTGTTTAAGAAATTAATGTTCCTCATTTACATAATGATGTCCTTAACAAGAACTTCAATTTAACAGTTGGTTCTAATAATGATTTAAAAATATCTAAAATACAAAAACAGTTATTAAAATTAATTATTACTTTTAAATATTTTTTTGCATTTTTTAGTAGTTCATAATTTAGTTTTGTTAAAAATCTTTTAATATTATTTAGTCTCAGGAGGACAATTCAACCAAATCAAGACAATGTCCGAAGAAAAGAAAATTCTTTGCGCATTTGGATCTTGGAAGCCAAAGGAATGTCTGCAAAAAAGAGGTGAATTATAACTTTTTGATTATCCACAAAAAAATCAATCTTTCTTTTGAATTTTAGATGGCATTTTAACAATATTCTAATTGAATTTATTATAGTAAATATTATTGTGAGCTATGCTTAGACAAAACTCTATATGCAAGAACATCTTCCAAACAAAAAGGGGATATGTGCTTTTGGGGTGAACATTTTGAATTCAAGTAAGTTCAATACAAAAATACTTAGTCTTATAATTAATGTTTATTTGTATGTATAAGTAAATAATCTTAACAGTTTTTATCCATTATTGATAAAAAAAATATTAAATTTATAATATTAAATCTTGAGAAATTTAATTTTGAATTAAATTACAGTTTAACCGTTTGAGTGCAAAAGAGTTTTCTTATATATAAACATAATATAACAAGCAAAGTGCGATAGTGCTTCGCCGCACTCAAACGGTTAATACAATAATAAGAGTTTTTTTTCTAACTTGTTCTAATTTTTTTTACTTATTTTAATAACTTTTTTTTAACTTGTTTTAATATCAATTGTGCAAAAATATTTTTAATGAGTTGTTAAAAGTCACTTACATGGGATAATATTCACATTTTATTAAATTTTTGTCATTCAATATTGCAGCAGTCTACCTACTGTTAGTAGCATTTATGTAAACTTGTACCGAGAAGCAGACAAGAAGAAAAGAAGAGATAAGAATGTATTAATTGGTAACTATGAATTTCAATTTTATTTCTAATTATAAAAGATGTAAATTTTTTACATTAATTTGGAAATTGTTCTTAATATTTGCTGTAAAATTTAGACTACATTAAAAATTACTCTGGAATTTTATTTCAATATGTTCTTTTTATATCAATATTTGATTTTTTTTAGGTAAAATTCCTGATTACCATACATTTTTTGTATTAATTGTAAAAACTGTTTTGTTAAAAAAAGTTGACATATTTTAAAATTTTTATTTTGATATAAAAATGATACAATTTTAAATAATGAGGGAAAATTTCTTGTTTATTTTAATATATTTTCTCCTTTGTTTATTAACATAAAATATTTATCTAGTTTAGGTGAAAATCATTTTTTACATCATAACTCAAAAAATTGCCTTGTTAGTATTTTCTTTTTAACTTTTGATAGTAATGAAAAGATAACTTAAAACCATATATTTTTTGTTAGCATATATGTTAATTATCCAATTATTTAATTAGTTTTTACTTGAAATACCCAGAGTAATTACTATAATGTGTTCCAAGAACTAATGTATTTTGGTTTCAAAATTTATGAAAAATCAATGTGTTCTTAAAATAGATTTAGAAAGATTAAAAGAATTTATCCACGGATAATTATTTTAATTTATGTATGAAATTGTGATTATATATTGGAAACTATATATTTTGAAAAATAGTATCAATGACAAAACTTTCCAAAAAATATTATTCAAATTATGAAATGAATGATATTAAGGAATTTATCTGTATTAAAATTTCTTTTTCATGTCTAAAAATTGTAATACATTGGTATCAATTATCTTAACTGTTTCAAACTTTGTCTAGGTTTTCACAATGAGATGCATTATTATTATTATTATTATAATTGTATTATTATTATTTTTTTATGTATCAGTAATTTGAATATAGTTAACAATTTTTAAGAAAATTGGAAAAATTTTTCAAATGAGAATTTTTAGTTTATAATATAAATTTTTAAAATTAGTCAAAAATGTGTGTTATAATTTTTTTTAAATATTTTACAAAAAAATCACTTTTATTTTAAAGTTGTTCATGTCAGTCTTCAAAAGAACTTAGTATCTTAATAAAAAAAATTCAGATAAATTTCCATTGTTAATATCCTAAAGGACAATAAAGGGCATAAATGTCACAGTATGAATAGTCTCTTCATTTAAATAAATTCAGATGCAAATATATATGGGAAAGATGTGTGAAGTAAAAATATCATTTCTTTACAATGCTTATTCATAATTCTGTAATTGGTGTGCTATTTTGTTCTACAATCCTTTGTATGTCAACATTATTCAAATTATTGGCTATCATACTTTTATTAAAAAGTATTCATATATTTAAATTATTTTCTATTTAAAACATGTTTTTGCGTTTCCATAATTTTAAATGCACTTATTTATTCAAAAGCTTCTAATTTTCCAACTTTGCTTTATCAATAAATATAATAAAAGATTAAAGTTTTGCTCTAGGAGTAAAGAATAATACTGACATCTTCATTTTTAAACCCAATGTATTTTTATTTATTTATACATTTTGAAAAATTTTTAATCATAATTTTTGCAATTTTATTTTATACAGATATTTTAATGCATTAATTTTTTAATGTATAAATATCAGGTTAATTACATATTTCATATTTTACTTTATTTCTGTAGGTTGTGTACACATTCCTGTTTCTAGTATAAATGGAAAACATTTATTGGAGAAGTGGTAAATATTTTTTCAAGTTAAAATAGATTACTTTATAATTTAGTGAATCACGAATAACTTTCATTCCTAATTTTTTGATTAATTTAAAACTATTTTTAAAGTATTTTGTCAAAAGAAATTGTAAAGCAATTTTTTTTTTTTTTTTTTTTTTTTTTTTTTTTTTTTTTTT
>JAPDSC010057571.1:446092-489326 GCA_026290005.1 Latrodectus geometricus
TTTTTTTTTTTTTTTTTTTTTTTTTTTTTTTTTTTTTTTTTTTAAATATAAATTAAGGCACGATTTGTGTGTGTGCATATTTTGTATAATATTTTTTGATATTAATTTAAATGAAATTTCTCAAAGGTATCCTATAACTCCTGAAAAGGGAGTGAGTGGAAAAGATACTCCTTCCATTAGAATAAAATCTCGCTTCCAAACAGTAGAAGTCTTACCATTAATTGTATATAAAGATCTATTGCAAGTAGGTTAATACTCTGTTCAGTGAAATGATTTTTTTATTTATTTTCGTTAAATTGAAAAAATATTTATATACTTAGCATTTAATTTCATTGTTTGATGTTTTAGTATGTAAAGACTGAATACAAAACTTTATGTGAAATGCTAGAACCTGCGATAAGTGTTCGAGCAAAGGTAAGTTTATTAACTTTATATATGTTATGCTTAAAATGATTTTGCATTTCTATAATAACTGAATATATACATATATTATACACATTTTTTGGGGGTTTTATATTTTTATATTAAGACTATATTTTCATCAATATTTTCTTAATTCAATAGGAAGATGTTGCAACAACTCTTATCAATATTATGCAGAAGGAAAATATGATGAAAGAATTTCTCGCTGAACTAGTTATGTCTGACATAGAAAAAATTGGTAAAATTATTTTTAATATAATTATTTTTAGTTTTTTTTTTTAAATATAAATGTTTACATTTGATGTTAAGAATTAATAAAATTAAATTTTGAGGTTTAAGAATTCTTATTTATTCCCCCAATATTATTTAAATAATACTTTGTTTAAACGCAGGAAATTATTTTTTTAACAGGTGATTTACATTTGACATTCAGAGGAAATTCATTAGCAACAAAAGCTACAGAAGCTTACATGAAACTTTTAGGGGATAAGGTTTGTTAAGTTGTGATATTTACCTGTAAATAAGTATTAAAAAAATTATCAAACAAATTTTATATTCAATTGCATTATGTATTCATATTTTAATTTAAGAAAAGTTTAAATAATTAAAGTGTATGTTCATCTTATCTTTTAATATTAGTTTCTTTTATACTTTAAGCAGTTCTACTTTAAAAAAAAAATCATTTTGTGAATTTTTTGATAAAAATTATAAGATAACTATAAATTTAAAAAATAATTTCCTTAAGTACTTTGAATCGCTTTTAAATTTGTTTTTCAAACTGAATTTTTTTTTCAGTATTTGCAAGACACCCTTGGTGTATTTCTTAGAATGGTTTTGGATTCAAATGATGACTGTGAGGTGAGCAAAATTGGATGATATTTATATATTTGCATCTCCTTATTCTGTTTACACAAGTTTCATTCTTACTGTATTAGTTTTTATAACTTTAAAATTTGAAAATTGTAATGGAATACTTACTTTACTTATACTTATGTTTACTTTTATTAATACTTTCCACCCATTTCGATTTGGATATACTTTAAACATATTATTATAATAATGAGTGGTATGTTACAACTGCAAGATTTCCAGATATTATGGGCTGCACTTTATCGCTATTTAATCTTTGAATCGTGGCTTGTTGTATAACTGAAATGCTTTTCATCCAGGTTTTTCTTTGTAGTGAGAATTTTTTTTGAAATTTTTGTTTTACTGTATTTAATGCTTGTGAATTTAAAACCTTGTCTTTTTCTTTTGGAAGTTATGGATAAAATAAACAATGCAAATACTTTCTTGTTAGCTGATGAACTACATTCTGGTACAGATATAAATATTTCTTCTAATTTTGATTATTCCTCAGATGACTCATGCAGTGAGTTCAGCTCTGATGAAGATGTGAGTTCTACAAGAATTTTCACTAAGGTTGATGTGAAAAATTCACCTGTTCGATTTAAATTTACTGGTATTCCTTCCGTGCTCATACAATTTAACGTCACTTCTTATGTTCTACAATTTTATGAAACATTCATTGATTCTTCTCTCATGAGTAAAATTGTTGAAGAGACAAATATGTTTGAGAAAAACAAACATTTAGGCGTTTTTATGTTTCAAAATTGTAAAATAAAAAATGTTGTAAAGGCATTAAAAGTGGAAAATAAAAATTATTCTTATTCTATTAAGTATGGTATTTAATTATATGCAGTAAAAATTAGCCTTTTTTTGAAGTATTTCTGGTAACAATAATTAAAAAAAAATTGACTGCTAAAGGGGTTAATTTGTAGCAAAATATTATCTAAATTTTTTAAATTTGTATTATATGTTAATCATATTTCTTGTTGTAATTATTAATGCATATTTGTACATATTTTTTTCATTACATTTCTTATAATTTATTCATTATTAAAGAATTTATTATTACTTTTTATTACATAATTTTAGGTGGATCCCATGAAAGTTACAAACAATGCTGCTCTTCTTCGACAGCAGTCTCATTTAATGACTTACGTAGAAATGGTTTGGGTTAAAATTATTAACTCTGCTTCAAATTTTCCACAGTGAGTATAAGTTTTTATTTTATCCATATCTTAATACTTTCAAGGAGTTTAATTTTAATAACTTCCAAAATTTAGAAATTTTTCACTTTACTATGAAGTATTTAAATTATTTAATGCTTTGTTATTTTGCTGAGGTACACACACAAAAATGTGGCATATGCCCTTGAGTCACTCATATATATACTTATTTGAATTGATATTGCTATTTATGCATATTGGAGATATTGATGCATGTAACTTATAATTTAATTTGAAATTAGATGTAAAAGTTGTGTAGAATTAAGTTTTTCTTATGAAGATTACAAGTAAAAAAATTATATAACATTTTTATTTAAGAACATTTTCACATATATTAGATATTCAGCAGGTTTTTCTCTTGATATAAAATATTCTGAACTCTTCTTTCTTATATAATAAATGAATAAAGATATATTTTATCAGTTTTTCAAAAGTTCATTGGCTTTCACAAATAAAAGTTATAGAAGTAAGTTACATTGAAGTAATAGTCATAAGATAGTAAATTAATGTGTTCATAGTCCTAAAAATTATCACTTATGCTAATGATTCAAATTTGAACATTTTAAGAGCAAATGTACTTTTATTCTTCCATCTATATTCTTTTGTGAGTCTTAGCTTTCAATCATTATAAATTTATTTAAATAATTTGTTGTATATCTCTATTTTAAATTCTGATTAATTTTATATTAACCTGTTCTTTTAAACTAAATGGATTGGTTATATGTTATAATCAACACTATTCATATTTTCGAAAAGATAATGTTAAAAAAACTGTGATGGTGTAATAAAGTTTAATTTGAAAGAAAATTTTATTTAAAACAAATAACATACTCATTTTTAATACAATAAAATTATTCAAGAATTCTGTTTTGAAATTTTTAGAAATGTTGAAGCAAGATTGCTAAATTACTCATAATACTTTGATATAATATGAATCATGACAGTGTACCGTCAATTTCATTAAAAAATGAACTAAGAATCATTATCAGAAGAAATAATAAACAATTTTTATTATCTTTCCATTGATATAAAAGAAGTTGAAGTTAATCAGAAAAATCACATGATTTACAGCACATCAGAATTAAATCTTTATTATGGATATAAAATGTATATGTTGATTTTATTATTTTTAATATGAAAGTTTTAAAGCCTTTTATGTACTTGTATCCTTCGGTAGTTCTTAATTTTCGATGCCATGCTATACAAATTTATTAATTTTGGAAACCACATAGGATATTTAAGGAAGTAAAAAAAATTGAGGAACAATATTGCTTTGTGAAAAAAATTATTGTTGAAATAGTAATTTAGAAGCTATTAAATTATACATTTAAAGAAATACATTTGTTCTTTAAATCATTCGAAAAACTTTATACAGTTCTTGTTATATTTATGTAGGTATGTTTGTGTCTATGTATATAATGTCTGTATGTATATATATACACACACATAATTCACTTTTATGTGCATAAGATATGTGCATATAATATTGCTTTATGATTTAGAAGAAAATTGTCTTTTAATGTTATAGTTATAAAAATTTCATATTAAGCATTTATTATTTTATATTTTTAGTGAACTCAGAGAAGTATTCCATGAAGTTCGAAAACGGCTGACAGCTGCTGGGAAAGATGAATTATGTGATAATTTGATTAGTGCATCAATATTTTTAAGGTTTCTCTGCCCAGCAATCTTATCACCCAGTCTTTTTAATTTGTCACAAGAATATCCTCAAGGAAAATCAGCCCGAAATTTAACATTAGTTGCAAAAACTGTCCAAACCTTAGCAAATTTTACTAGGTATGAACTTTGACCTTAATTTAGATAAAAATTAAATTTGTTTAGTTACTTACTTAACTGAAATATATTTGATTTTTAGAATTTTTTATGTTTTTATATTTTTTGATGAACAGAAAATTTTTTAATTCTCTTAATGCATAGTTTAGTTTTTATAAATATCTTTTTATAAACTATTTATTTGAAAAGATGAATGGTCAATCAATTCCCATTTATCAAAACTGTAATGTATAAAGCTTAAGAGTCAAATATTTTGATACAACAAAGGATCTTACTTTCATATATATTAATCATAAATTTTCTAAGAGTTTTTTTGTTTAATGTTAACCTTTTGTTAAAAACATTTTGTATACATTCTTTATGATATTTATACATTACTAAATTGACTATTCATAACTTAAAGTAAAACGTTTTCAGTTAAATGTTTACCTGGAAGTCAAAATTGTATTGATAATTATTGATTCACATTCAAATTTAAATTTTAATGTTGCTTTCTTTGAAGGTTTGGGGGTAAAGAAAGTTTTATGGAATTCATGAATGGTTTTGTTGAAAAAGAATGGAGTACAATGAAAGCATTTTTGCGTCAGATTTCTGTAAGTATTCGTGTTTCAGAAAACACAAATTTTCTTCTGCTTTATTACACAGATGTTCTTTTATTAGACCTTTTTTTTTAAATTTTATTATTATATAATTTTTGGTTAAAGAAATTAATAAATATTAATTTATATAGAATTCCTTTTTGAGTAACTAGATATTCTCTATAATTTGAAATTAGTCTTGTAAAAAATTTCAAATGAGTAAAAATGGCTGGAAAATATAAAGTGTTTTATGTGTCCATATTTTCTCATATATAATAAGCAATGTATATTATCTACTAGACCCCCCCCTTTTTAAATAAAAGGAAAAAAGCTTCACATAATCCACAGCGACATATAAACCACTGCAATTTATTTGTTGAATATTTAAATATATACACTGCTGATAATGTGATGTCATATAAAATACACAATATAATTAAAAATATAATAAATTGTACAGAAAATACATTTATTACGAAAAGTTCTGTTTGTATCTGCTTCATTACAAGATGCGATACACTGAGATAAAACCACAAGACTAAAAAAATGTATAGATTTTTATTTTTTTTATTTTAAAAAGAGGTTAGATATATTTTAAAAATAAAATATATTAGTTTTATTAATAAATGAATGAAAAAAGTGAATAATTTTTGGAACTCTTCATTGGATATGTTTTTTCTTTTGTACTGTGCAGGCTTTGTTTTTCACTGTACACTGACAGGTTTGTCACCATTTTTTAAATTTGCCTTTCCTATAGCTTTTAGTTTAAAATCTGATGTAAAACTTATACACTTTTGTTTCCACGTGACAATTTAAATGTTTTCAGAATGTTACAGCTCAGGCAAGACAAGATGACGATTGCCATTTGCAACTGTAATATTTTTCTGAGAAATAGAATTCGTTCTTGAAAATATTAGAACAAAACTGATTATAGCTGAAATAAATAAGCTGAGTCATCACACCATCTGTTATCAATTTTATGAAACATAAACAGCATTTTTAACTTTTTAACAAATGGCAAAACTATTGTAAGCTTTTCTGATGAATAATTTTTTTATCAGATTATCTGCAGCTGCGTATAATACATACAATGAAATTTGAAATTTTTAACACATAATACATGGAATATATACAGGAAAATACAGTTGTTAAAATTTTAAAAGAACTAATGACCTCTCAGTTTCAGTATCTGAAAATATTTTTAGAATTTAACTATAGAAGCATTTTTTACTATAAATTGCTATTGTTTCGTGTTTAAAAGTTATAAATGCAATATTTCCAGAATGTATTTCAATGCTTTTCAGTAAAAAACGAATGATTATGTTTATTTATAGAGTCCTCCCACCAAAGAATTTAACAAAAGGAATGAGTTTGAAGGCTATATTGATATTGGCAAAGAACTGGCTATATTGCACAATTTATTAACTGAAAATTTGCCTAGAGTAAACCAAAAAGTATGTATGAAATATTTTTTTTTCCAACTTAACATGCAATTTTTAAGTATCCAGCTTATAAATTTGAATATCTTTATTTTACAGTGTTATTATGACCATGTTGATACTTTGAAGCAAATTTTGGATGGTATATCAACTGCTTTGGGGCGCACACCTATGGCAAAGCCTGCTCTCACACCTTCTTCAAGTACCAGTAGTACCCATACAGATCATAATAGCAATTCTATTAACAATGAAAATATATCTCTTAAACTGCATGATCATTCCAGTCTAAAAAATGTACATCGAGAAATCGTTCAAACATATGTCATGAATTCTATTCATAATACTAATGTTGAAATGGATTACCATTCCCTGACAACTGTCAATCAAAAAATGCCAACTCCTGTAACTCATTCAAATCGACCTTCCACATTACCTCGGTAAGAGAAATTAAATGCATCATATTTATAAAAGTATTTTATGAATGTCTCTAATTTTTACATGTGCATTAAATTGTTTCAAATAATTTAGAAGATGTGTAAAAAAATTAAAAAATCTGTAAAATTTTTAGTTTAGTTGTATTCATATTTTCATGAATAGAAAGTTTTAAGAAGAAATTTCTTTTCATTTTTAAGAATTTTTATAAACTACTTTTATTTGTATTAAATAATTGCTTTTTATGTATTTCTGGTTTGATTCTAGTGTCTTTGAAGTACGGACTTATTTTACTTATTAACAAAGTTTTTCATTGCTGTTTTATTGAATTTCTATTCTGTATGAGTAATGTTTGTTAAATTTTAAATCAACAAGGAAATTTTTTTAAATTTCTTTTTCAAATTAATGTTTAAGCCTAATAAAATATGTGTTTAAAAATTTTCCATTTAGGAATGTAAATAGGTTTTCCAATATTAGATTTTAAGTAATGCTTTTTTAGTACAAACATAATTAATATTTACTTAATCATCATTTAATGTAAATATTAACAAACGTTTTTAAGACTACCTTTTTAAATTTATATATCCAAAGTAGAATTAAAACATTGGAAAAAAAGAACTTGTTTAAATGCTACCATATTTTGTTTTTTTAATATTAGAAAGATAATTTTTAATATTTTTGCTATGTTACCTAAAATTGTAATTTTGCTGTTATTTAGTAAATGTATAGTTATTTATTAAGAAATATTACCTCAATGTTTAGCAATGCTTATTTACTGGGAAGTGGAAAAAGAGCTGCCACTGATCTGACTACTTCTGATGACTACGTATTATGCAGTGCTTTTGATGCAGACAAAGGCCTCCCTCAAAATACCGACAATATGGATGCACATCCGTATAACTCTGAAAACATTTCACCTCGTTTTACAAAGTCTTGTATTTATGGTGAAATTAAAAATGCAGAAGATTATGGACCTTCACAACATCGGCACACCACTGTTCCTAGCAGAGATCAGAAATCACCAGAATCTCAAGCTTCAAATATTCCTAAAAATGGCATTTTGTTGACAAATGCCCATCTTAATAGTAATTCCACCAAAATATCTCCCAAAAATAGAGAAAGAGAATCTCCAAAAAGAAACTTATCCTGTAATGGTCAGTGTAATGAGGAGGCAGTAAATACTTCTGGTGAAATGGAAGCTTCTAATCATAAAGGAAGTCAGATCTCAATCAGCCAGGTACAAAAATATTACAATATTATGTGTTCATTATATATATGTCTACATTTAAATTATTTTAATTATACATGAATTGAATATTTTGCTATATCCATTATATAAACTTATGTTTTACAATGAAAAATTTTTTAGATATTAATCATGTACATTTTATGATTATATTTGTTTTTGTATTTGTAATAATTTTAGAAAATTATTTTCTTTTAAAATGTGGCCATGTCTAAAATTTGGAATTGTTGCATCATTTCTTTAAAGTATGATTTCTCTTTGAAAACCAGTTATGATTTTTTTTATAATCTATGAAATTGAACTGAAAAAATATACTCAAATTCTTTTATTAAAATAAATTTTATAAAAATTTAAAACAACTATGCTATACTTATTAGCAGACATATTTTAAATTTCTACTAAAAAATTCAGAACATTTTTGCTTTACATAATTTATTTGTATTTTACTGTTAACAAGATTCTACACATTGAAAAATACTAATTGTTTTAATAAAGTAAGTAAAAATTTTAATATCCAAAACATCATCGACTTATTGCTGAATGATCGCTGAATGACCACTATGATTTTCAATGTGCCATTTTATGGGAATGAGAAATTCTGTTAATCAGTTCAATTACTAAATTTTAATAATATTCTGCTTTGATAGCAGTTTATTGATTACAAAATGGACTAATAAAAATTAAGCTGCAAATCTCCATTTAATTTGAAGTTTTCTTTGAGCATCTTAAAGAGAATTGGTGATTTATGTATGGATGCCACATTGTTTTCATTCTTGGCTAACATAAAAGTTAGAAAGTAAAAGAATATGGTAATATTTGAAATATTTTAACATTTCTCAAGTGATAAAATTTTTGCTTGTTATTGTTTTTAAAAGTAATTATGAAATACATTGAAAATATTTCCTTTAATTTAAAATTTCTTCAATTGCTTAGGTCCATAATAGTTCTTAAGTTATTTCTTCCTGATTATTTGAAGGGCTTGAAATGCAATAACCCAATTGTAATTTATCTAAATGGCTACAGTTTATTTATATTTAAAGCTGAAAGCTAAATTTTCAATAATATATTTACTTGAAAACTCCTTGAATTTACAGATTGAATCTTTAACAAAAATTCAAAAACATTAGTAAATTTTCAAATTTTTTTAAAATACAAGTTTTTAAATTATTTAAATTATATATTTTTAGTGATAGCTATTTCTTGTATTCAAGTAGTAGTTAAACTTATATTTTTATTGTTAAATGATATTTGATTAAAAAAAAATATATCAGTAAGATTTTTAACTTTATTAATATACATTAAAAATTGTATGATATAATATATTTCATTATAAAAAGGCATTATGATCATGACTTATATTTATGGCTTAAAAACCTATTTGAAGATTGTGTTTCTAACTTTCTTGTATGCTTTCAGCTATCAAATGTTGCTTCATCTGGTTATCAGTCCTTTCCATATAGTCAGTCAAGTTCTCCTGTTGACCCTGAGCTACAGCCAGATAAATCCCAAACAACGTCAGGAAATTCCACAAATCCACCTCTGGCTTTCAACAATCCAATGTATCATTTCCAGACACCAAGTGGTGCAATCACATGGGATCGCTGCAATCGCCACATTAGAAAGCATTTGCGATTATCTCATCTCAGCTCTTTCAGTAGTCTCAGTGCTGAAGACATATCAGTATTTGGTCCAGCTTCACTTGGTAAACTTATTTTCATAAATATCATGTTCTAATATTAAAATTTGTATGCATGTGGAATTGATGTTAAGTAATGGCTTTTTTACTTGTATGAGACTACATTTCCTGTTTCTAAAATTTGCATTTTATAATTATTGATTATTAATATAATACAGTATATAGTAAATATTTAGAATTTTTAAAGTTAAAAATGGTTTCTTTATATCATTGAAATTTGAAATAAATATACTTGGATTCCACTTTTTTGTATTAAGGATAAATTTCTATCATTTGAAAATTTTTAAGAGCAAGATTTTTAATTCCAGAAAGTATTTGCTTTAAAACAAATCTTAAGATTTCTTTATGTACAAACATATCTTCAATTCTTTCATGTATATTAAATTTCAGCATTCGTTTGTGATTGATAAGAATCGTAAAAAAATTATCACAAATTATCATGTGAAACAGTGTGTGATTTCATTTATAACTCTAATTTCTTGCAGTTAAAAATGTATTGCTATTCTTTTCCATTTTTCATGAAAATTTCTTTGTGTACAATATATTGAAAAACTCGTCGAAGCATTGTGTGATCTTTTAAAGTTGTGACATTTTGAATAATTGTAAAAGATTTTAATGTGCTTGAATAAGAGATAACTTATCTTACGAAAAAAAATATAGTGGATTTTATTTTGCTTTTGAAATTAAGCACAGTAGAGCATTTTTTCCAAATCAATTGTTTCTTATTTAAAAATTTACCATAAAATTACCATGCTTCTTCCAAAATTTTCTTTTGTTCAAATAAAAAGGTTATGAAATATATGTTAAAAGCTTAAACAAATTATTAATTTAAAACTTGCATCATGTTTAAATGCTTTTGATTATTCAATTAGTATGCTTTTAATTGGGTATACAATATTTTGTGCTAATATTTATAATATTTGTATTTTAAGTTAAATATAGTCAAACAATTTTAAAATAAGTTTTATGGAAGTAAAATTAGAATCTTACTATTATAGCTAATGCCGATTCATCTCTTACAATGTCTGTGGACGGATGTCATTGTCCATCAAGTTCATCATCATCTGGTACTGCAAGTTGTAGTTCAACACCTCCTCGAGAACGACGCAGTAGTCAATTCAAATCCACAGCACCTCGAACGAATCCTAGATATTCAGGCGGAACTCATCTGTGTTGCAGTGCAACAATAGCATGTTCTCCTCGTCTAGCTACAAGGGCATTATCTCATCCTACAAGATCTCTATACCACTACCATCATAAGCAACAATGTTTCTCTGCAGAATCTCATGGCCATAGAAAACAAAGGAATTTAAACGTACCATCATTATTGAGTCCAGATTGTGAGAAAACGTAAGTACTTACTTACAAGTAGAAATTTTTATTCAATTGTTATATTTTTTAATTTAAACTTTTAAAATAATTTTTTTTAAATAATTTATTCTAGAAATACTTTTATTTTTGTTTTAAAAAACTTAAATTATTTAGTCATACTTTTCATTTTGACCATTTGTAAGAATTTTGAAATTCTTTGTTTTGAGTTACAATAATTTATATTTATTAAGATTCCAAATTTAATTTCTAAGTATACTGCTAATTAATATTCTCCTTTTAAGTTTAATTCTGATTTGTGTTCCCTATGAATTTAATTACCTGTTAATTTATTTTTATAGGCCAAAAATTTCTGATGTTGACCACAAAAACATTCAGGGAGATGCAACTGAGAATCCTGAAACAGATAATAATAATGGAAAAAGCATTGAAGAAGTAATTTTTTTTTTTTTTATGTTAGGAACATGTTTATGTACTCAACTGTGTCAGCACTTCTTTAAATTCCTAAATTACTATTAAAAATAACTAGTAGTTAATTATTATTAGTTAATTAACTTCTAATTTACTAATAATAATTTTTTTTTAAATTTTTAATAATTTAAAAAAAAAATTAAAAAAAAAATTTTTTTCTTTATCTAAGTACATGCTAGCATCTAACTTAAACATGTCATTTAATGTAAATTTCTCACATGAAGGTATTGATCAAAATTTTAGATTTGATATCTTCATCTGGAAAATCATGTACTAATTGTGTGTTCAATTAGAAATCTTTTCTAGAAAAGAAAATATTCTGCTATTATTACTTTCTATCTCTCCATGGACTCCAAAGAGTAATGGTGCATATTTTTCCATGAGAAATATTATAATACTTCTATTTATTATCATAATTTTATTGTTAAATATGATAAATTTTTATGAAATTAACTTATATATGTCATTTTATCTCTTTAAATAATTAGTTCTAAATTGAAAGATTGATTTCTAATTTCATAATTGGAAGTCAGTTTTTCTATAAATGTTTTGATGAACTTGCAGAAGGAAATTTTTAAAGTAATAGAAAAATCAACTATTTTAAAATTCAAAACTTAAAAATGTTAAATATAAATAAGAATATTTCAAATTTATTAAATTTAGCAATTTTTTTACAATTAAAAAAAATGAAACGAAATTTTAGGATCATTATGAGATATGAAATATTAAGTCCATTGTGTGTGTGATTTACTTAGAACCATTTAAGTTGAAAAAAATTATTAAAAATAGTCATTGGTCCCATTTTTCTCAAAAGGGAATGTGAATATTGAAACATCTTTTTCAAAATATTTGGTTTTTTAATGGTCCTTTTCATTTTTTTTTTATTTATTTATAATTGAAATATTAAAGGTGACTTATAATGTTGTACAATGAATATTTTATCAATTCTAATCATGCTATGAAGCATAATGTTTTTAATTTTTGCTTAAATTTTGTTAATTTATATTTCTATGACTATCTAATTATTATATGTGAAACAAACAAATAAAATATTGTTGCTGCAAAAGATGAGCATTAGAAAGTTGATTTAATTTTATTTTTATGCAAAGATTAACTAACTTCTGTATTTGAAAAAATTATTTTTTAATAAGGTTATATTGACTATTTGCTAATTTACAATTTTTGTTTATTGATTTTTTTTTTCATACATTACAAAATGAAATGATCTAGTTTAAGGTTTTTATGTTTATAGACTTAGTTTTATGATTTAAAGATTTTTGTTGTAGAGAAAGTGGCTTAATTCTTGCTTTCATTCAAAAGGAATTCTATTTATCATAGCCTTATTTTTAGTTCATCAAACAGTGTTATTAAAGTTCTGTTAAAAGTCCAAAACTTTAATAACACTGTTGGAAGTGAAAGTTGGCTTTCACTTGTTGCTTTGCTGAAAATTGCTTTGAAATTAAGTTCAAAATTTAAGTTCAGAGCAAAAATCAAAGCTTTAAATAAGTTTTTTCATTCTACATTTAAAAATATCATGTTTTTGTGTTTCAGTTTACTAATTGATTATTTTGAATTGGTAATTGTGAGTCACTATTAGTAGGAACTTAGTAGTTTTCACTTTTTTATTTTATAATATTATAGTATTAAATTTTTAATATTATTTACTATTTCGAATATTATATTAAATAAAATAAGAATCTTGTGCATTTTTTAAACCTTAAGGTTTGGTGTGTTATTTTGCAATTTTTTAAATATCTTTTGTGGAATTCGTTATTTTTTTGTAATGGATATTTTAATGTTTTTAACTTTAATCTATTATATTTTAATTTATTCACAAAAGTAATATATTAAAGTTCATTTTTGTATTTTTTACTTATAAAGTATGAGCAAGAAATAGAAGAATTAAAAGAAGCCATGTCTGATCTTCAATTAAAGCTAACTGAAGCTGAGGAAAAATTATCCAAGCAAGAATCTGTCACTGAGAAAGTTGTAGCAGATTGGCAAGCAAGATTAGAAGCAGGTGAGGAAAGAATACGCAGACAACAGGATGAGAAAGATCAACAAATGAAGAATATCATTACAAGGTACATAATTATTTTATATAAATACATAAAATTACAATAAAGTTGAAATGTCAAATTTTTCTATAGTTCATTTAAATATGTTTCATTGTGTCATTTTCTATTATTATAATTGCTTTACTATTCTAAAGTCTGGTAATCTAATAAAACAATTTCGCACAACAGTAGATTTTAATTCAAGCAGACTAACAAACTGCACCTTGCTTTTGAAAGTGTACTAAGTTTCCTAGTAAAAATTGCAAATTGAAGAAATCAACAATATGATATGATCCATTTTTGTAAGAATACTAACCAAAAAATGAAATGTAGAACACACGTGAAAATTCTTTTTGTTACAAAGATATTAAGAACTCCAAGTTCCATTGTTACTGATCTATGGCTGAATGGTTAGCATTCCTGACTCATAGGCTGTTGGTCCTGGGTTCAAACCCTGGTTTGATCATGGACGTTTCCTTTCTCTGTGTTTTTACTTCTCCTTTATCCTAAGATGAGGGATGAATGTGGCCCGCCCTATAAACGAGTTTGTGGTGGGTAATGCTACTTGACTCCGTGATTTGGTTCATAGGTGCCCACAGTGTAACACTAAATGAGTAGCAGTTTCTGTCCTTGTTATGGAGAAGGGTTAATCACCCAGTGCCCGCCGTTAGGAAAAAAATGTTCTGTTGCATTTTTTCTGTCAGTGGTATATTTGGAAAATTAGAAGTGTTTATTGTAGTCGTCAGAAATAGTACTTAAAAAAATTTATACTTTAAGAATGTTGAAAGGGAAGGAAATCCCCAATACCTATGTTTTCTAACCCTTGCAATTTCAGAAAGAGCAATTTTGACTTCTGCAAAATCAAACACCTTTATTTTTTAAGTAAATAAAATTTCAGAATAATATGTATCTCATTGTAAACATCTTTGAACTGAAATCAATAATAACAATTACAATTTAATTCCTTGCACCATCGTTAAACATCCAAAATGAAACAGCGTATATTTAAATTAACTAGATATAAACTTCCTATTATAAGTTTCATGCTATTCCATGCACATTTTCTCAGATCAATCATACACAAAGATTGGTGAACTCAAAAGATTTTATGTATATAGATATGTTACAAAACATTAAATATACAAAACTGGGGATTATTTTGAATTATAAAATGATTAACTCATTTTCTTTCTTATTTACCATATTTAATTATTGACTAATTAGTTAACATATAGTTAAGTACACATGATCAATATGACGATTATTCTTTACATATTTGCTTGACACACAAGTATTTTTTGTGTATGTTACATAAATGTTTCGGAAAAAAAAACTTGTTATCTAATTTAATGTTTTTGATTTGAAAATAATGGAAAGCAATCTTAAACTTTAAATTAATTTCATTTGATATTGAATACGATACAAATTTAGATCTAATATTATGTACTTTTGTATAAAAAGGAATAATTTTATGTACTAGGATATACACTATATTGGATTAATTCATTATTATAATTTGAATTTCTAAACTTTAATGTTTATATTTTTGCTTAAATATTTGTGCACTTTAATTTTAAATTATTTTTTATTTGATTTTGACTCTTATCATAAATTAGGTTAATAACTGTCGAAGAAGAACTGCGTCGAGAACAACAAGAAATGCAGGGTGTTATATTTGCTAAGCAGAAAGTTATTGATGCACAGGAGAGAAAAATACAAACTCTTGATTCTACGAATACAAGGCTTCTGGCAGCTCTGGCACAACTAAAAGAAAGATACCAGTTACAAGGAAGGAATGGAACATTATCCTCTTCCCCTTCTTCTCCTGCGAAATTAGCAGTTATAGAAAATGGTGACACTCGTTTCAAAAGTAGTTCATGTTGACTATATCCTGTTTTTCTTTACAAGACACATGTACAAAATGCTAATATTACCAAATACTAAGGACTAGAACATCTTTTACTTCATTAGTGTTTCACAAAGAAGTAAGCAAGTCAGTATGAACGGGTACAATTTCAGCAAGAGTCACTTCCAGTTTGTGGCACACTTTATTTTCAATTTAAAATGAAATCTTAAAATAATTTAATGTTTGTTTATATTTTTTATAAATTTTATACCTTTGTGTATGACGCGAGTGAGTGAAAAAAAGTTTAGTTTTGATTCTTTTCCTTGTCGTTTTAGCTCTATTATTTAGTTCTGTAAACTAGTCTTTGACTTACTTCTACCAAATAGATAAAGTTATATCTAAAAATTATTTTATATTGTACTTCTGTTAAATTTTGATATGACTAACTTTCTGATTGTATATTAAACTTGTGTTGTATAAAGGTATTTCTGTAGAAAATATATGTATGTATGTGTGTGTTTGTAAAGTAAATGTTTATAAAAAGTGAAAAAACTACAAAGCTTAAAAATGTTTAACATAGCTAGTGTTTTCTATTTCCAGAGTAAATTTTGACATAGCAGAAGCTCTTTTTGTGCAATTTCTATATGCACTCAAATATAATGTAATTTGTGACAAAAGCCTTTTCACATATTATTATTCACCTTTTCTTGATAACTTTAATATTTTTAAAGTAGCTTTTACTAAATGTTACTTATTACTAAATTTTTAGTTCAGTTCACTTTTTTGTAGAAATTCATATTGTAAAAATAACATTTTTCATGTAAAATCATTATTGGAGTTCCCATTGTCATTTTTTAAATATGTAAATATTTTTCATAGCTCTACAATTTTTTTCATAAAAATGTCCTTTAAAATATTTTAGTTTCTTTTCCAGCTACTTAAATCAATAAATTTTTTTTTATTTATAGAAGTCATTCAATATGAAGAGATAAAAAATATTCATAATGTTTGCATTATTCATTCAAAAACCATCATATTGAAAATTACATGATTTTTTTATAATAAAATAGTATTTCTCTGCTTACATTTATACATTATTCTTGATTTCAAATAACAAGTATACTGCAAGGATTTTTTTCACCTTTTTGCCACATTTATTAATGTTCTGGAAAAACTCAAATTTTATGTATAAAAATGAATTATGAAATTCTTAGATCTAGTCTCAAATTTATTTTCTTCTAATTTATATATTTGAATTAGATACAAATTATCTGTTTTCCAATAAATGTTTTTAATGTTTATAAATGAAGTATTGTGATAGAGAATCAGTATATTTTGAATTTTCTTATTTTATATTAAAAATTTTATTTCTAATGAAAATATTTTTGTGAATTCTAATATTTAATACTTTAAAAGTTTATTTTTTCAACATTATATCTTATATTTCCATTATTTCTAAAACATTTGATTGTATGCATCTGTAAATAAATCATATTGATTCATTAATGATCATCAGAATTGTATAATGCATGCATAATAAGCTTGTAAATTATTTGCTACATATTAGTTTGTACTAATTCACTTTTGGTTTGCATGTATTGCAAATTATTATAAAGTGTTTTGAATCTTAAACTTGTATGTTATATATCCAGTGAGAAAGCGAAAGGAGCGATTGACACACGAGTGTAAAAATTGTTTTTATTTGTAAAAGTGCTGTTTGCATTATTGTTCATTTAATGTAGTAAATGTAAAAACTAAACATCTCAAATAAAATCTTTTGAAAAATTTTAAATTTGGTGTAAAAATTATTTTTAAAAATTCCTACTATGTTTTCTAATTCTTATTGATAAAATTTTGCATTCTCATATTCATATATGAAGATATATTTACAAATATTTCAAGTTTAAAAAAAGGAATGGTCATGAACATAATTTATGGAACTGTATCTTTATTTAAAAATTGCTTACTTATTAGCTGACTATTAGAATTTTGATTATTGCACCAATTGTGTAAAACAAGTAGTTTATGATTTTATAAATTTGATTATATATGACAAATATTTTGCTTGATCTTTTTCACTTCCATCATTATCAAAAATTAATGCTCAAGAGAAAGATAAAATCAGGAAAAGTTGAATTTGATTAATATATAATTTTCATATAAAAATTTTGTTAAAATTTGAATATTAACAAATAAAGAATCTAAATTAAATTGAATGTGCATAAAAATATATAGCAATTCGTTAATATGTATAAAATTTTAAGAAAAAATATAAAATTTTATTGATACGTATAAAATGTTCAGAGACATCCAAAATAAAATATAATATTATTTTTTAATCATGTTTATGAACAAGGCAACTTATTGTTATGAATATGTTTATTTTGAAAAATTCACTTACATAAATTTTATTAAAATTAATTAACTAAAGTTGTTTGTTTTTATAGAAAAATAAATCGTAAAATTTTTACCGTTTTTAATGTAAGCATCGTCTTTTATAGATTTTAAAAAACTTGAAAAAATAAAGTGTGTAGATTTCACTAAAATATTCTTAATATTTAAATGTTATACTTTAAGGAAAATTATATTAGCAATGAAATTTGGTATTTTAATTTAGCCAAAAAAATTCCCTTTAATCATGGGCAAGAATTTCATTTTGTTGGAACAAATATAAGCTATAAACACAACTCACACACACACATATATATACACACACATATATACTAGCTATACCCATTCACATATTCTTGTGTTTGAACAAAAAGGCAATTTTGATATCTCAAACATAATTTATTAATGATCAAATGTATACAATACATCAAAAGGAAAATTAAAAAAATAAAATTAACCCTTCATATATGCCATTTGAATATAACATGTAGAAAATATAGATATACATAATTGATGGTAGAATAAGCATACTTCTTCATTTGTGATATTAAACAATATTGCAAACGAATTTCAGTTGAACAATAATTTTGTAATTATTAAATATCATAATGAAATGAATAATAATGATTGATGGGGAACTTTATCTTAGGAAAACAAAAATATTATATATTTGCAATCAATACTATCTGGTGCAAGAACAAATTTGATGTTTTTCCAACTCGTGAACACCCAATGTGATGCTGTCCATGTAAGAAGCATGAATTTATCAAATTTAATCCATGTACTTGAAGTGGTTGTCTATGTGCTTTGTTAATGCACGTTGCAAAGGCTGGTCGTACAGGAAACAGTAGACGTTTGAATTCAAATAGTATCTGTTGGTATCATGGGAATGCATGGTAGTAGGATATGTTTCCCTTGATGTTTTCCATTTGAAATGGTTGCTTCAATTATGTTATTCATTAATTTTTTTACTGGTTGCCTAGTCCCATTGCATAGTCACTGTTGATTTCGTAGAAATTTGATTGGGGGACCAATTTTCAAATATAAAATATGCGGTGGCATTCCTGATAGATCCAATGAATTTAAAAATCTATTGGATGATTAACTCATTTATCGTGATTGACAACAGTATCTATGGATTTATGTTTCTTCAGCAGGTACTTCATTTTGAATTGTGCAGTTTATTAAATTCACATCAATGTTTTCGGCTGCCAATATAGCACGCTCACTAACCCATTAATTATTTTTATTATCCTGCGATAAATTTCGAAAACCTTTGGCAATCAATTCATCAGTGGATTTTACAATGTGAGAAACACGCATATTGGTCTTTAAAGATATTTACTCCACATACCGCCATGACACTGATAATTTGAGACATTCATTCAATTCATCTGGAGGTGTTGAACGTGGTATAACTGGTAGAGTTTGTCGAAAATCACCAGCTAGCAAAATGCACCACCAAAGAGCGGCTCATTTCCTCTCAAATCTTTTAATGTGCGATTGATTGCTTCCAATGATTTCTTGTGTGCCGTAGTGCATTCATCCCACGTTGGCATGATCTTAGTACTTTTCCCATCCCAGAATATTTGCTAATATTACATGTTGTAGTTTCAATTATCTGCATATTTAATGGCAATTTCAATGCTGAAGGTACTGTTTGACCACTGTCAAAAAGAGCTACTGCAATACCAGATGATGCAATAATAAGTGCAATATTATTTTGTGATATATTTGCCAGGATAATCGAAATAAGAAAATTTTTGCCTAGGCAAAATATTGCATTTATAATAATGTCATATGCTGTTCGTTGTTCTAGTACCAATTTCGGCAAATAAATTCGAACAAATGTTTGCAATTCATTAACATCGAAGTGCGTTTCTCTTTGTATATCTCGATCGAAAATGTCATTACAAGATATATCTGGAGCAATCATTCCCAACTCTATCAGTTATTTATTGGCTATTACAAAACATCATCAGCATTGGCACGACAGCCCTTTGTGGGCCTGGGCCTTCCTCAGAAGCTTTTCCCAATCTGCCTTTCTCCCAGCACTTGATTTCCAATTCTTTACTTTTAGGATGGCAAAGTCCTCATCCACGCAGTCTTTCCATCTCTTTTTGGACCTTCCTCTTGGTCTTTTATAAGAGAGGGTTACATTAAAAACTTTTAATGCTGTTCGTTCTGGGCTCATTCTTACAACATGCCCTGCCCATCTTCTTCTGCCTAGTTTTATAGACTTGATAATATCATTGTCATTAAAAATCTTATATATTTCAAAATTGTATCTTTTCCTCCAGTTGTTATTATCGAGAACAGCTCCAAAGATGGTTCGCAGGACCTTCCTTCGAAGGTCGCTAATATCTTCTCTTCATTTTTTGTTAAGGTCCATGTCTCAGAGGCATAAGTCAAAACCGACTTGATGAGTACCTTATACAGTAAGATATTTGTCTTTCTTTTTATTAAGTAAAATTTCAATAATGCTCTTAAACTAAAGAAGCAGCGATTGGCTACAATAATTCTTTTCCTAATTTCATGATTTATGTCGTTATGGTAGTTTATTTCTGATCCTAGATATGTGAAATTCTTAACAGATTCAAATTTAAAAGAATCTATTTCAAAAAATTTAGAGATGGTTTCCATTTTACCACAATACATATATTTTGTTTTCTCCACATTCACTCTTAGGTTCATTTTTCAAGCTCATTTCTCCAGTGTCAAAACATTTTTACCCAGAGCAATTCTAGACCTTGCAATAATGTCCACATCATCAGCATATGCTAAAATTTGCACTGATTTATTAAATATAGTGCCCAAAGTATCTATGCCAGCATCTCTAATCACTTTTTCTAGAGCTATGTTAAACAGAAGGCATGCCAATGCATTTCCCTGTCTAACTCCATTGTGAATTTCAAAAGAGGCGGATAGTTCCCCCTGAATTCGCACCATTGAGATTAAATTTTAAACTAATTTAAATGAATTTAAAATAACTTTTTTTAAATTATGCAGATAAAAAAATAACTTAGTTATACTTAAAACTTTTAATTTTTTAGTCTAAAAAATTTTGTAAAACTGATAGATTCAATAGAGTTAATAATAGGATACTTGTGAAGTATTTATTATTATATATTTATGACAATAAAAGGTTTTCATGAAAAATTCGTCAATATTTCAAAGGAAAAAAATTTTAACAGTTTCATTTCTTTACAACGTTTAAAATTTCGTTCAGAGCAAATTATATTTACCAAGAATGTCGAAATGTATTTTTTAATTTATGATTCAAATAAATTTTTGTATTTAAATCAAATTTTAAAGTGAAACTAAAAATTTCAGAAAAACATGCTTTTTAAATCAAAATTAATTAATAATGTATGTAAAAATGCGATTTTTAAATATTATTTATTATATATTTTTATACTTTTTTAAAATATTTACAAAACTTTTCTAGTCATAAAGAGAACTTTCAATTAATATTCAGTTTGTCATAATTTTTAATTCAATACATCTAAATTAAATGTATATTTTCAATAATTTTAAATTTACTTTGTTGATAATTTGTTTCTTTAAATACTCCAACATTTATCTGTTTAAGGAATTCCTTGATTAATCTAAACAAATAGAACCTAATATTCAAATTTTCATAAAAAAACATATGATGGTTTATTAAAATCAATCATAGGAGAAATATTTTAATTGCTACATAAATTAACATACTGTAGTAGTTTTTGCTTATTATTATTGCTATGTAGCACTATGAATAAAATAATATTTACAATTTACTTGAATTATTTTATTATAAAATAATGGCATTCACTCTTACATAGAAACATTATTCTATGAAATTATAAACAGTATAAATTTTGGCAATTAATGAAACTTAATCCATAAAAAAATTTGATGCTTTCTCTTCAACTTTGAATTAATAATGCATACAGAAATTAAATTTTCTTGTGTAATATTTATATATATAGAAATGTTTTCTTCCTACATTAAAAAACGAAATTGAATCACGGAACACTTGCATTGTATTTTGTTTACAAAGAAGCATATAAGTTTAATAAAAATATTTTGTAGGATAATGCAAATTTTTTTAGAAGTCTGATAAAAATGTTTTCCTATCAGATTAATAATCTAAAAAATGATTTACAATAGTAAAATATCTAAATCGTATTTAAGATTTTTATAATTAAATACAGATCAAAACTTAACTATTCGGAAAAAAAAAAACGAAATAATGATAATAAATTAATATTTCATAGGAATAAAATTAAAACTGCTTTTTAAAAAAGATTAAACTTTTGGAATCATAAACTGTTGTAAATAATATAGTTTATTGAAATTGTTGTTTCACATATTTATAATTCAATTATATCATGATGTTACTGAGAACATCGATAATAACTTCAAGTGAAAAGCAACTATCTGAATATTTCGTTGCGATTAACAATTTTAAAAGAATTGCTTTTATAATAATTGAAAGGAATTTAATTTTAACTATTTTAACTAACTAAAAATTAATTTAATTAAGATTAAGACTTTATTCAGTTAATCTTTTAAATTTGCAGAAAAAATGAAAATTTACATAATATTTATTTTTTAATAAATAAATTTCTTGATTATTTCATACGAAGTCTCTGTGAATTATTTTTTAAATATTGAACTCTTGGGCAACTCAGTTACGTCACAGAACGAACATAAAAAAAAAAAAAAAAAAAAAACAGAACTGGTTGCACAAAGCTTTTTTTTTTCATCTGAGACGGCAATGACAAATTACATCACAATCGTCTCGCCATCTTCGTCGACATCTGCTTAGTTTTATTTTTGTAGAAATACTTAAGCATTGCATTAAAGTGATTCATTTTAAATTTTTATTTTTAAATAAAAATAAAATAGTATAAAATATAAATTAAGAAATAATGATTAACTTTATCCAAAAAAAAAAAAATGAGAGTTTTAAATAACTCATTGAATTTATTAATCGTTCTATCTTATTATACAGGGGTAGGAGTACTGAAATTTTTTTTTCAGGACAATATTTTCAAGAAATATCAAGACATTTTTCAGGACATATGTCAATAATTAAACAAAACCAATGTTACTTTTACATACTAATTTCTGTTTTATGAATATAACACATTTTAGAGAGGAGTATATTATTTAATAAATTTTGAGTTTTTAATTTTTAATACAAAAATATGAAAAATGATACAGAAATTTAAACTTTTTATACTGAACATTTTTAAAAACTAATAAGTTACATGATAAATGCTTTATATTACAGTAAATTTATATGTATAACTAATGTTCATTTTGAACTGGATGCATTAGCATTTAATTCCAATAATTTAATACTACTCTTTTTCAACTAATCATTCACAGATGCAGTCTCTGCATTAGCAGCAGATAGCATCATTTATCTAACTTTCATATCAATCATGATCATCACTAATAGCACATGCTATTTTTTATTTGCATCATCCAAAAGTTTTTGAGCTGCACACTTATTATCAAGCAAATATTATCAAACAAATTTTTCTTTTTTTTTTTTTTTCTCAAGTTCATTAATTTTTCTAACACGTGCGATTTTTTAAACTTTTTTTCATAAGTACCTTTTATGTCTTCCTCCTCCTTTCTTTTCTTCTCTAATTGTGTTGCATCTTTTGATTTTGGCATACATGATGCATATTCTGCATGTGAGATTTTTGAATGTAATGCATCATTTCTTTATATATGGAATGGAGGAAACAGAATTGCCATGCATTCCAAAAACATCATGACAAATGAATAAACTTTAAACTGTTAATTCCAATAAAGCTTTCTCCTTTGTCACAACAGAATTGTTAGTCGAAAAAACTTTTTCTGGTTCGGAATTTACATTTAATAACGACAGACATGCTTTAATAATAACTTTAGAAAGAGTAGGATATTTTATATAACCACCAGCATCTTTTATATTAAAAACTGCATTCCAATATTTACAGATATTTTGGTCATTATCATAATCATTTATAAACAAAGTCGCATTATTACACATGTAAAGAATCCACTCTTCATTCATCTTATCAAAATCTGAAGAAGTATTATTCACATTAGAAATATGTTGAATTAATCTGTTAAATGAGCTCCTAGACTCTTCCTTTTTCTTATTATAAGGAGACAAACACTGGAAATCTTAGAGTAAAGGATTTATAGAGAGTTTTTGAAGCAAATGCTTAGAAGTTGCTATGTAGCAACTTCTGACACTTTGTAGAAATGTTGTTTTATCCGTAAGCTTTTCCCGTATTGCTGTTGTACCATGACCTATTTCAATCTTGTTTTTTAGTTTAATCAGTTTTTTCCTGAATCAACATTTATTTATAGCAACTTTACTCCATTTTTTTCACAAATTTCTTCTGGATTTAAAAATTTAAACATGATACTGCGAACAAGTTAATTTAACTTACTGTACATCACATGTACTAAAGGTTAGACTTTTTGCATTAGAAGTAAATATGGTTCAAAAGTTTTACAAAAAATGAAACAAAATGCCGATATATCTTATGGTCTTTCAAATGTTTTATAATCCGAAGATGTCAATCAGAAAGAGGATATTTCGACTCTTTAGATACTTTAACAATAAAATATTCTTTTAGAACATCATATTGCTCATCGATTTTCTCACTAATTGACCCCAAAGTTAACCAACTTCTCTCAACATAACGAAGGAAACTAAGTCTAGTTAAGGTTTCTTCCAGTATTTCCAACAGTAAGGAATGATAATCTTCTCTTCTTGAAAGGGATAGCTGGAAAAATTGATGAATATCTACAGCAAATCTATCAATAATACAATCAATTGTATCAATACCATTACATAGTGCTCCATGGATTATGTATAAGCAACACATACCCAAATCAATTAGTAATGGTAAACTTTGCTCTTACTCAATTCACGATTTATTTGCTTTAAAACAACTAAATTAACTCTTAGTCCATTCATTGACAACTGCATTAATTTTTCTAAATTCAAACCATTATTTTCAATAAAATTAAATAAAATTTTTACAATTTTATTGGCTTAGAATGTTTTAAAAAATGTGATTCGAGGTAACAAATGACATTTTTTCCTGGTTTATCAAACCAATAGATGTAAATATTTAATTGTTTCTTTATTTATTTTTTATTAGTTCCTCAAAAAGTAAAACAAAATGTCAAGTGCCGATATCCCGAAACAAAAGAATTTAGAAATACGGAGCTAGTCCAAAATTAATTATATATCCGACTTTTTATATCAAATAATTTGAGATTTTTTGCTACGCAGGAATCGTCAAAAATTTCTCCGTAAATGTTAGCTAAATCTTTCAAAGTTGACAAAGAATAATTATCTTTTTTATTGCCATTAAAACTAAAATAATTTTCTCTGATGTTGTTTTGGGAAGCCAAAATTTGTTTATTCACTACTACAGTCGATGTCGAGAATTCAGATGAAGTTGATGAATTGATAGTAAATAGTATTTGATTCTTGTAATAGCTCATAGCTTTCTTGTGTTTTAATCTGCATGAGCAAACACTTTTTGTCTAAAATCCATATTTAGAACACTGAATTTGCTTTTGCATACGAAACACTCCGCAGAATGAACATCGTCAACATTTCGGCACCATGTCTTAATTACGCTTTTATATCCATCTTACATTGCCAATCATTTATAGGAAAATTTCATTTTCCTCGGCATTTTTAAAAGAAAATTAATTTTTTTCAAAAAATAAATTCTAAACTTGCTAATAAACGGTCTTCAAAACACCCATCAAAATTGTTCAAAATGACGCGTTAAGCATTTCAAAATTAATAATATATCCGACTTTTTATATCAAATAATTTAAGAATAAACGATCTTCAAAACACCCATCAAAATTGCTCAAAATGACGCGTTAAGCATTTCACGCATGCGCATAAACGTAGGCAAATAATTCTCACAATTTTGCCATCATTATTAATTGTTGTATAAATACTAGAAATAGAATCTTTCGACAGTAATGGCAAAAAATAGAATTTAATGATTAAACCAAACCTAAATTTTTTTGATGTCAGACAGACATTCGTGACCAAAGGCAGAAAATCAGGCGGAGACAAATGTTTGGCAAACCTATTTCCTGTTTGAAAAAGAACAAAAAAAGAAAAAGAATTTCTTTTTGAATAGAAAGCAGTTGAAAGAAAAAATATATTCCAGAGGAAGAAAAATTTACCACTGAAAAATGTAAAATTATTAAAAATTAAACTTTCAAAGGAATATGATAAAAAATTAAGGAATTCCAGGATTTATTTCGTAAAATAAGGTCATTTCAGGACGTTTTTTAAAAAATCAGGAATTTAAGGAATATCAGGACAACTCCGAGCCCTGTATTATATTATTAAAATATTGAGAAATTGTATTGTAAAACAAATTAAGAAAATTACATCACATTTAACATAAAATTCATATCTCATATTATTCAGCTTTATCAAAGATATTTTTGTTATATATAAATTTAAATTTTTTTTATAAAAATTATATTATTATTATAATCGAACGAAATTTTTCTTTACAAATGGTTTATATTTAACTTTTTACTATATATATGTAACATTTAAACATAATATCCTGCATTATATTTAATTCAGTGTATTGCATTATAGAAGAATAAAAAAGGATGAATAGTGAAATCTCCAAAGCTTGTCATGTCTTTAAATATATAAAGTTACACAAGACATTGCGATACTTATTTTATTAAGTCCTTTGATTTCGTAGTTTTTCAATGCCATTATTTCTTTTCTCCTTTGATATATTATTCTGCATTACTGATAACTAAATTGAATCCTTTCATTAAATATTTCCCATTCATTAGTTACGGAATTACAATTGCAATTAACACTGCGATTTTGAATAACAATTAATACTTGCTTATAACAGTAACTGTAATACTGAATAACAAATAAAAATGAAAATTTTAAAGTGTACTTTTAAATATTGTTAACATATTTTCGAAGAAATATGTTAAAATTATTTTATTACTTATTTATTTATTGTTAAATTTTGCTCGCTTAAATTTTATACTTTAGTTATTTCAACTTTTTTACCCTTTTTCAATGTAATGAATATTTTTTATGAGTTATAATCTTTTCAAATTTACTAGATTAATAAATAGCGTGAAAGTAATAAGGAATAGAAAGGAGAATAAATTTTAATGGAATGAAGAATACAAAACTAAGCTTAAAATTAATTCTTAAACAATGTAATTATATTTGATCTCTTTTATGTAAAATTATGTTAAAGATTCTTACTAATTTGTCGCTGTATATACATATAACAAAAAAATCTTAGGTATACTTAATAGCCCTTTTAATGGCAATGGTTGTAAAATTACACATGTCCAATTTAAATCACTTCATACAAATATTTTTTCATTAATTCATCCCTTACTTAATATTTACTGTAAAATTATAATACGATAAATGTTATTTACCGTAAAATACAATTATTTTCTTGTTCCCCATTCGAAAATTTTTATTGCATATAATATTTCAAATTTATTTTAGATTACAACTTAAAATACATTTATGTGTGTGTATATATATATATATATATAATTGAATATATTTTCAGCTCTATTTAAAACATGCACGTTTAAAGTACACAACTGTCCTTTAAATTTCTCAGTGTTAGAGGAAATTGATAAATTGAAATAATTTTTATGACTTGAAAAGAAATTTTTCAATATTAAGAGAATCACTTTTTTCATAGTTGTTAACACAGAATAAGTTTTTATTGGTGATGTTAATGAGAGAAAAATAAGATTTTGATGGAATGGGGATTACAACACATTATGCAGGCAAGTAATACAAAAATCAAATCTTGAAATAAATTTAAAGTTCTTTGAACTAATGAGAGCATTAGATGTAGTTTATATTATATACACATGTCTCTAGTCTCTAAGAAAAAGAGTCGGAAAAATGGTATGTTAAATCATTTTTACATTTATGTAGTAAGTAGGTGCATAAAAAGTTTTTCTTCTTTTTTTATACTTAGACGCTTTTGCACATGCCATTTTCGTCTACATAGAAAATCACTCTTCAAATAATGCGCTGGCAAAAAATAATTTGCTATATTTTATTATACATATTTTTAGAAAATTACATATTTAGATGAGAATTTTATTGAATTTGTATATAATTGAATTAAAAAATAACATCAATACCATGATAATAAAGAAAAGCACAAGTAGCTAAAGATGCATGATTCATGTAGGACACATCAGCTAAAGTCTGGAAGACAGTGAAAAATTCATCAATTGACGTCATGAATAACAGAAAATAGACGAGACATTACGATTCTTGATTTCAGTAAGTTAGTATTAATTGGCAGCTGCTTAAGTAAAATTTTGGGTCATTTTTTATAATTTGCTCCTCAACTAAACCATAAAAGCAAATGTCTTACCTCCTCTACTATTCCCTCATAATAAAGCAAATTTTCGATTAGCCTTCTCTCATTTTTATTGCATTAACAAACGATTAAATTAATTTGATTAATTTTTTTTAATAAAATACATTTTTAAAGGTAAAACTTATTTTTTATTAAATAAAAGGGTAATAGTAATTTTTTATAATTTTCCTATGAAATACCCAATTAGATATATTATTTAATCAGTCATGTTTAATTAAGAATAATAGAACACTGTATAAGCGCATTTATTTGAAATAATTGGAATAAGACGCTCTTGATAATCTTGATACATTGAAAATAATGATTTCATCAATGCTCACAAAAGTGGCACAATATATTTATTTTTAGTCAAGAGTAAAAGGAATCAACAATATATATCTAACATTTTATACACTAATGATTTTTATAAAGAAATTATATGATTATAAAATTAATTATTTTAATCACACACACACCTAAGCTTCAAAAAATAAAATTCTTATATTTATCATTTATATAAAATATATAATCTATTTAACAAGTATGAATGGGATTTTGCTCGTTAAAAAATTAAAAAATGTGGTTAAAGAAAAATCCAAATTTTACAGCAATTTTTTTTATTTTTGAAAAACAATGAAAATTTAAAGAAACTTAATATTTTGATATATTAAGCTCTTATTTTTATTTTTAGGAAAGTGGGCTTCAAGCCTTATACCGACAAAAATAATTCTCACATGCTGACATTTTATAATCTTCCTCGTTTAGTTATGAATTTTATATCAAGATGTTCCAAAATATAAAATGTATATATAATATTTAAAATACAAATTTTAAATTATAGCAGTAATATACATCTCTTCATTCATTTTATGAAATTTTTCTAGCCAAGAATAACTAATTGAATTAGTAAATGTAAATGAATCACACATAATGAATAAAAAGGTGAAATTCTCAGCTTATAATTGGTGAAATTATGGCTTCACACTGTCTTAGAATTTTGTAAATAAAACAAAATTTACTTTAACTGGATACATTGAATTTAAAAGTCTTAGAAACTCGACAGTTAAAAAAGTAAACAAATACAATAAAATAAACTGTTGACGGGAAAACTTTAGAAAAATCGATTTACTGAAAAATGATTCTTGCAAACATTAATTTAATTTTAATGGAAAAAAAAGACATCCATACTACATTTAGTATAAATTTCATACAAATAAAATCTTATTCTACTTTAATAAAATTTTTATCTGGAGCTTATTTAAGAACAGCTTGGAATGGAATGAAATATATTAGTATGTTGGTTTCTAGACAACTTAAAATACAGAATCATTTCGAAATTTTGATAATGTTCTTAATTAATCAAAAATATAATTAACCTTGATTTGAACTTTTAAAGTCATCCCCAACTGCCAACCGAAAAATTAGCGCCCTGACTTTCAGTTTAACAGTTCGTAGGTTCGACTCCCTCCCAGGTTTGAATGATTTTAGCAGTTCAGATACGATTAAGTAATGTAAAAAAATAATTGGAATGTTTAGATATATTTGATTAAGGAGATTTAACTAATAAGTAAATTAAGTTTAAATTTAATTATACACATATTTAATGTAATTATAAAAAATTTTGATTTCACAATTATAGATGTGCATAACAAAATTTAATTGATGGTAAAGATGAATAAGTGCAGTTCAGATTTGATCTAATGTGTAATAATTAGCATTTCTTATATATATGCACCCCTTTCCACATATATGCATTTAATTGAGTTTTATATTATTGTGATTATAAAACTATTATAAAATAAACTTTTAAGATGTTAAAATTAAGATTCACTTTGGCGATATAAAATGTTGCTATAATTTGAACAAGAAATGTACTTAATTCAAAAACTTTGATAAAAATTACGAAGTTGATATTCTAAATAAATTATTGTTCAATTAAAAATAAAAGTTTTTTTATACTTACTTCACCATAAATAACTTTTAAGAAATGAGAAACAAGAAACATCTCCAACATTAAGTCATACATCACAACATTATTTTACACTATTAATAATATTAATGGCCCATATATTATGATGTGATTTTATTTTAATTTTAAAAATATTCCAATATATATATATATATATATATATATATATATATATATTGAAACTAGCATATAATAATCAATGGAGATTCAGTATGTACTAAACAGATGAAATAGTCTTTCAGAAAGAGAAAGAAATTTTTATTTAGGAAATTATTTATTTTGTAACAAAACAAAAATAACAATTCTACAAAATATTTATTTATTTTATTTATTTTTTTTTTTATAAAACTACAGTTCATCTGAAGAATGACAAAACAATTATTTCACAATGGAAAAACTAATGATGTAAAAGCTCAACATTTAACAGTTGATCAGCTCAAAAAATATCAACAAATTCATAAGGAAGAAAACAAAAGTATAATTTAATACCAATCAGACAATATATAAAATCAGAAATTAATAAATGCCATTGAAGCTCACTGTGTAATCATAATTTATTAAGGGGTTTATGAAGCGATTATAAAATATTTCAATAGGTATAAATCTGTATTTACAATATTTGTATTACTTGTATAAATAATTTTTACATTGAATTGACAACTGGGAAACAGAAAACTAATTATATCTGTCCCATAGGTTTCAAATCTGGAGATACCTGAAAAGAAATAGAAAACATCATTATTGAGAAATGAATTTTAAATGTATACTCATATAAATTACCAAAATGTTTACATATTCTTTAACAATTAAATTTATATATATTATTTTTTTTGCATTTGTCAACAACATTCTCATGACTTTATGTTTGATAAATAACATAATATCTTAATACATGTTAAAGGTTGACTATTAAAAACTATAATAAATTTAAATAAATTAAAAAACTTATTAGTTTAATATAGTAACTTTCTGAAATTGTTAGTTCTTAACAAATTTACACTATTTAAACAAATTTTATAGATTAAAATTCAAACAGAAAAATTAAAGAAAATAAACATTCAATAATGAAATCGCTATGTTTATAATTAACACTGTTGATGAAATTAAAATGAAAAACAGCAATTTTAAATTTACAAAAAATGATAACCATTAAAATAATATAAATTTACCAAGTGTAAAAACATGGAAAGAGAAGTTATTTAAGTGATGTGCTATCAATAACACACACACACACACACTAAATATATATATATATATATATATATATATATTATTAAATAAACTTCAAGAATTAAAAGAAACATAAAAGTGAAAAAAACTGATTCATTGACATCAAGGCAAATTCATCATAAGCATGATTCAGCATGCCAGGATATTAAAACATCATAAATAAATACTATAACAAATTTATTGACTTATAAATTCAATTGTAAGTGAATTCTTTTTATTGATATATATTTTCATAGAAAGTTAATAAATAATAAAGCAAAATCAATTTCTTCTATAATATACACACAAATAAGTTTTGAAAAACAAAAGAATATAAATAATGCTGAGCTGAAATTGCAAATATGCAATAATTTTTCTTGGAAAATAAAAATATTACCATTTTGTACATATTTTATATTTTTAAAATTAAATTTTCTCCAGTTTTAATATTAATTTTAAAAAAAATTAAAAATAAATAAAAGAAAATTGTTAAATTATTTTAAAATATTTACATTTTCTTTATTGATAACAACTAGATTTTATAAAATACAAAATTTAAAATATCTATTCATGTATTTTAGTTGTTTCACATTTTTGCAAATCAAGATTTCCAGCCTTACACATATTCTTAATACAAAATAAACATCAAGTAAACTCTTTAACTCAAAATTTTCCACTCATAATCTTGATATTTGCAAATTTTTTCATATAAAAAGTATTTTAATTTAAAGAATTTCTTGACTATATTTTTCTTATCTATAAATGAAAATTTATTTAAATTTTTATGTAAGTAAAATAATAATCGAGTTAGTTTAAGTTTTAAAATTTTCATTATTTCTAATATATATCCAATTCTCAAGAATGAAGAATGGTAAACAAATGTTTGTGTTTTCAGTAACAAAAATTTAATTTTGAGTTTTATAGCCGTTTAATTTCAAATTCAAATAATCAATTTTTCAATTATATTTACAACAACAACAACAAAACAGTAATTTTTAAAATATATACGGAAACATTAAATATGAAGGGAAATTAACAAAGTAAACAAAAAGCAAAGACTATTGAAAATTTCACCGATGCTTTGACTCAACATCTTTAATTTGAACACCAGAATAAAGATTTGACAAAACTCAAGATATTCAAAGTAAATTAAGAGTTCCTAAGGAGCTAACTTTTACTATTTATGTAAAAATTTGTGTATTTTTTTAAGTTATTCAAACATTTAATACCTTGAATTTTTTTGTACCACCTTTAATTCAACATACATTGATATTAGGCTATAGAGAAAAAGGAAAAAAAATCTTTTTATTTTAACAAGCATACCTTCCTAACTAACAAATATTTTGGTTATTTTTAAAAGCAATCATATACAAATATTCAAAGTATTTTTGTTTAGTTCTAGTAACACAAAAGTTATTTAAGAATTTCTCCTGCAATAGCCAATTGAAACCAATGACTCAGTTTTTTTTAATGCTAACTTGGTAGATATTCCTCTAGTGTTATACATTATTATGAGGAAGGAAATAAAGTGATGAGAAAATGTTTATAACATATTTAAAATACTTGTTTTGAAATTTTTTTGATTATTAAATCAAACAGGTTGCACATTGTTTAAGTAGCCATTGATTCATCCTTATGAAAAGTCTAAATGATCCAATGATGGGAGAACATTAGCGAATTAGTGAAAAAAAATTTTTTTTAAAGAAAAACAGGAGATTAACATTATAAAGATTACAGATTACTGTAAAATAGCAAAAATATACAATTTTCTATTGTGATTTCAAATAAATAACGATTTTCACAAAATTTAGAACTTTAAGGAGGAATTAAAATTATTTAATTAATTTATCAACTATAAAAAATTACACAATTGATAAAAATAACAATAGGCTTAGTATTATAATTTTAGTTAAAAATAAAAACTAAATTTTGCTAAAGTAACTATGCTAAAAGAAGAAAACAATGTATTAATTACTAAGCATATAAAAATGTCAATTGAAATTATAAGAATTTTTTTTAATGTCCAGTGTCACATGTTTATTTATGTGATAATAAAAATTTTGCTCATGTTTTGTTATGTTTAAAAAATGTAGTAGATTCTAATCAAAATAAAAAATTATTCTACTGTCTGTTTGGGAGAGAAAAAGATCATACTGAATTTACAACATTGCCTAAATGATAATACATAATTTGAGTGTTTTGTTATCCAATTTATGATATTTTTGATTAAAATTCAATTTGTACATGCAAAAAAGTGCCTTTAAGTTTACATAATAATAATTTTAATAATTTGAAGAATCTCTCAAATTTGTAAATCTATCTATAATAATAATTTTAATAAACACTTACTTTCTTCAATATCATATGAATAAGTATTTTTGTATTACCAATTGTAACTGAAAATTGTTCAAAAAATTTTATCATTCTTCTTCTTTGGAAATAGAAAAGATTTATCATTTTGTTTTGGTGTAGTTATAGAAAGTTATAGAACAAGTCATAAATGTCAAAGTGATAACAAAAATTATAACAAAAAAGTGTTATGTGATACTTTATTATTTAAATGATGCAGATTAATTACTAAGCACATTTGTTACAAATACTAAATTTAGAGTATCTATTTTTTTTTTAAAGAAATTATATATTTTTATAAGTATTAATATCTACAATAATAAAAAAAACATTTTATAAAAAGAATACTTTGCTTCTAAAAGTTTATTTTATAAATTCAGTGATATGCATTAAGCATGACTAATATATAATAACTAATATACTTTCTAATATAGATATGTCTATTGGTATATTTCTTGTTAGAGGTCCGTTTTTGCATATGAGAGCTAATTAATTTTGGAACTAAAAACTAAAGGAATTCCAAATTATGACGAACATTCATACCAGCAGTAGTAGTCGAATCTACTAACTATTGAATCAAACACTAGAGCAATAACCATTTGTCAGCCTACTTGATTATTTTAATTTTGGATATGTAGCAATGAAAATAAGTAATTTTTTACCATAAGAATTATATTATTTGAAAAAACTTAAAAATAAATAGTTATGAACAACATCATTAAATTTTATTGTTTCCTACGATATTTTTTGAGACTTAATAACATCTAATATGGTTATTTTATTAGGAGTATTTTAAATTATTTAATGTGAAATTGTTATTCATTGGCTACATGAAATGCATAAAAATTACTTAATGCAAAATAATAATATTTTTGCAAAAAATATGATTTTTCAAATAATGTATAATAATAGAAATAACTCACTTCAAATTGACAACCTGTAGAAGATATAATATCTGGCACAGTTGTACCATCAGCTATTTCAATAAGAGTTAATCCATTTTCTTTATCAACATCAAATACTCCCTATCAAATATAGGAATATGAATAAAATTTATCAAATGAATTTGTGCACTTTATATTCATACTAAATATTATTCGTGTACATAAAATTTTGAAGCAAAATTTGATTCAAAATTTTATGTGCACAAGTAATATAAAGTATGAATATAAAATGCATAATTTGAAATTAATATTATAATAAACACGAATTCATATTTTCTATTTCTACATATTTAAAATATAAAATATAATTTGACAAATTGATGTGGAATTAAAATGGTACCCTTGCTTGTAATTTTAATTTTGCATATTGTTTAACAAAAAATGTTTTTCTTCAAATATAATTTCAGGAAAAAAACAAAGCATTGATTCAATGCAAATATATTATAAATGTATTTGAATTTCCAAAATTCTCTATTAATTCATTGAGTGTTAATTTATTAATAATTAAATTAAAAAATATATTTGAACTTTTATAAAATTTTTAAAGGTATTTTCAAAACTAACCTTTTCAGTTATAATTCTATCAACACAATTTTTTCCAGTGATTGGTAAGGTACAGGACTCAACAATTTTAGGAGTATCATCTTTGGCATTATGTTCCATAGTTACAACAACTTTAGTGCCGCTCTCGCCACAAGAAACAAGATCCATAGCTCCACCCATTCCTTTTACTAGTTTACCCTAACAAAACATTGAATAATAAAATAATGCTTTAACAATCAATAAATGAATAATACCAAGGAAAAATAAAAAATGTAATTATTAATATTTATAGTGAATAATAACAACTTTACGCCTGTAAAAGTGTATGGTAAAAATTTTTTAGAAAAATCACATTTTAAAGTATTTATTTTGAAGATATTTAATAAACTTAACATAATCTTTTAGAACTGCTATCAACTAGGCTTCAATACTATCAAGGTTGATTATTGAAAAGTTGATTCTATCAAATAATTTGCTAATTGCTTGAATGTTATTCTGTGATGAAAATAAATATTATAATTTCCTCTTAATTGATATTGTATTTTGAACCACTTGATTTTTTTGTATTGTAGTTTTTTAATCGATCCCTGATTAATTCAATCGATGTATTTGTTTATTGTTAGATTGTATTAATTTGATTCTCTAGGTATCAGGAAATAAGAAAGTAAATAACAATATAATTCAAGCACACACACAAAAAATTTGCTATTGTTCAAACAAAGATATTATTTTTACTTAAATCAGTGCCTTGTAACTAAAGTGTAGATTAACAATGTAATTCACAAAATTAAATCATTGATGTTTTAACAGATCACTGAAGTTAATCTCCCCATTACCTAGAAAATCTGTACAATATTTGTGTTCTGCAATTAAGTGGCAACTCTCTCAGATAGAGATAATATATTTATTATGGGTACTACAAAGTTCTATTCAATCTTAGAATAATTTTCCACAAGTATATGCAATTCATTTGGCCATTTTTTTATCACTGAATATATAGATACTGATTGAGTAAATGAACAAAAATCAATATGATTCCTGAGTTTTAAGTAAGACTCAATACTTTATCCATGGCTACTGATAAAGTTCATTCACACTAACGTATTTTATATAAGTTTATGGAAAGAATGCAACTGAAGCGTATAGAAATTTGTTGAAGTTATTTGGTGATGTATCAACAAGTTTCAGATAGAACATGCAGAAAATGGTTTGAAAAATTTCAAAATGTTGCTTTTTGACTTCTGTGATAAGATGAGTATTGGATAACTATCTTTAATCAATGATGATTTTATAAAGGTCATGTTAGAGCATAACCTTTTCTTAACATCAGATTGCAGTAATGCTTTATTCAGCTCAAGAAATCATTTCAGATATCAGGAGACTAGAATTGGTATGGAAATATTTGAGATAGCTTCTGGCAGCCATGAGTTAAATGATTAGATAAAGAATAATTGAGTCATCAAATGCACATCTCTGCTTGCATGGTACAAAAATGAACACTTACACCAGTGAATTACATATGAAAACATAATGAAAAAAAAAGTATATTATGAACCTGAAAATAATGCCTTTGAACTGAAGTTGAGCCTGAATAAAAGAATATAATGTATATAGTGGGATATTTTAAAACCAATACAATTTGAATTGTGGAAACCGAATTAAAAGTTAAATTCAGAGTTTCTCTGTCAGCAATTGATTATTTTAAAAAATACACTCCAAGAAAAAAAATCTGATAATATTCAATTGAAAAGAAAATATACTGCTTCATTATAATGCAAGCCTACATGTCGATTCACCAAAAATTTTCAGAAGTAGGCTGGGAAATTCTGTGAAATCTATTATACTCTATGGACCTACTACCCAATTATAATCCACCTTATAAAACTTTTTCAAGAACAACAAAAATCAAACTAGTATTAAATCAATATTTGATACTCAAGAAGGAATGTTTTAAAAATGAAATATACAAACGAAATATTTAAAATATATAATATTTATTTTGTTTTTTCTAAAAGCCGACAGTACTTTCTGATAGATTTAATATATACACTTTTTCATAATATACACCGAAAATATTATTACAATTTGCAATCATATTACATAAAAAATTAAATAATTCCTTTGTAATTTTAATTTATAAAATAAATGTCATAAACATCAAAGACTATAAGCAACAAGTAAAATTATTGACAAATAGGAAGAAATTTTAAAATCAAATAAGGAAAAATAAAAAAAGTAATATTACAAAAATTTCTTAAAAGACAAATAATAATAAAATTTAACAAAAGTAATCACATCACAAGTAGATTTTTCCATAAAGTATAAAGCAAAAATAAAGTTTCCTTCTTAATATATCTTAACATACAACCTCATTTAAATTTACATTAAACTCAAATAACAAAATTTGTTTGATCAATATCAAACAGGATTAAAAAAATAAAAAATAAAATAAAAAAAATACATATACGAAATATTAGAAATTTAACTAGTAATCAATAATTTTTTTTTAAAACTTGAAGCTATATGAGAGGTATATTGATTGCAAAATTACATTGGAGTAACATTTGAAAATATCTCAAAAAGTGAATATTACAATGCTTATTAAAGTTCAATAAGTGAACAGAACTCACAAAAAGTACTTTTAATAGTTAAAATATTATGAAGTACAAATTATATAAAGTATGAGCACAAAGTAAAATATCTATAAGTTCGAACAACTGACTTACTGGAACCATCCAATTAGCTAGATCTCCATATCGTGAAACTTGCATACCTCCTAACATTGTTAGCTGAATATGTCCTCTATAAAACATAACTAATTGAAATATTCTTGAAAATAAAAGTATAGATGATGTATAATACAAAAAAAGTTTTTTAAAAATATGTGAATAAAGGTTAATAAATAACTTTCTATTCTAAGAATGAACTTAAATTTTTATATACAAAATTTACCTAAGCAAAATGTTATGCAAGCCTCATGGAAATTGATTTTTTTTTTTTATTTGAGAGGTATCTTATGCACAAGAAAGATTTAAGTTTAATAACAGAAGAAGAATTTCTATTTAATTTCATAATTATTTTAAGTAATTAAACTTGAATAAATATAGGAAGGTTATGACACATATAATAAATATTGTTTTGTTTTAAAATTAATATATATTTTTGTATACATTCATTAATTTTGTCCTGCAAATATTAAAGATACAATTTTAAACTTTTCACATTTTTGTAAAAATTAAAGAAAATAAAAAATAAATTAATTAAAATTTTCTATTTGTTGTAAAATTTCACTTATTTTCAAGTTAATATTGAAGATAAAATTTGCTTGAATTCTTATTGACTTCTAGCATTCACTATATGAAAATGGTTCCATTTTACTTACAGTAAGCTATGTTTTTCTTTTATTCTTCCATTATCATCAATAAAATCATAATTATAAACTGAAAAAAGTTACTATTTTAAAATTCATTTAAAATAGTAATTAATCATTTAAAGTGACAGAAAGGTTTTCTTTGAGTTTACAGTGATTTGGTTAGTTTTTATTCAATAATAAAAACTTTTTCATTGTTTCTTAACCCATTTTTTCTTCAGTTTAAAATTTTTTAGCATTTTTCTACATACATTGCACTCACTTAATTTTAAGAAATACTCACAACATCTACAATCTTAATTATGAAAGTATTCTACAAGGTACCAGTATCAATGAATAAAATCTCTTGAGTGATTCAATTAAGAAAATATCAGAATTTAAACTTAATGTTGAAGATAAAGAATTATCACCAAAGTGAAATTTTAGCTGAAAATCATCTTAAATATTTTATATAAAGTTAACAAATTTGATAATAATTTGATAATATTTTAATATTCTGTTTATGATTTTTCAGTGTCTGAAATCAAGAAGTTTCTTAAAGTCAATATATGTACAATGTTTGATCAGAATTCTAAAGACAACTTGACCATTCCCCTCAAAGTTACAATTTGGTCATTTTACTTCATTACATTTGGTCATACTATTTATTTTTTCCTAAAACCTTTTTATTTTAGTCTTAAATATATTTTAATTGACCTCATGTCCCATTTGTCACCCGTTTCATATCCAATGAAATTATAATCAGGTAATAATAATAAATATAGCTAGAGGCTAAAATATATGTTATTACGTTTTAAAATCACAAATTTGATTAAAAAATGAATATATTTCTACATGAAAATCGCACACAACATATGATTAAAATTCCCACTTAGTCATGAATCATGAGTTAATATCAATACATTGTTAACCTATGTGAATCAGTACTGTATCAAAAACCTTCTGTAAATAATTGAGCAATAGAATTTACTGCACATTGGCATGGATAATAAACATCTAATTTCAGTATACATTTTGACAAGAGTGTATGATTAATGTATTGTATATGCATTGCAATATCAACGATGGAATCTGAAATAGTGAAAAGAATCACTTTTTCAGATGAAACTATATCAAGAAACTAAAGTCCAAAAACTCTTTTCATTAAAAATGTGACTATTGATAACAGTAGTCTGTTTTTTTGGCCTGTTTTGGATTCATTTAATCTTAAAGATACTCTCCAAAACTGTGCATGCTTATACACAGCTGATATCTCTACATGACGATAGTACATTATGAGAATGATTACAAATTCAAATAAAATAAGCCATACCCCACATGACCAAAGTTCCAAAATTATCTATCAAAGTGGACATCAGAAAAATGAAAGTAAGTAGATTTGAAATTTATCTTGGAATATGAATCCTCCAACTCTTACTGAGAAAGAATGAATACAAAATTGACAAAAACATGAAGAAACAGCTATATTAATACATTCAACAGCACGACCAACAAAATCAAAATTTTCATTTATGATACATTGTAGCCTTTGTTGTCATTGATTTTTATTTGTTGTCAACCTTCAAATACTTTTAATCAAATATTTTTGTTTGTTGTCATCCTGTCCCATCATTTAACTGAAGGTTTGACAGAAAAAATAAAGCTATTTTGTATATTAAAAAGGTGTTCACAGTATTGGCTTAAATGTATATGTGTTAATAATGTTCATTTTTTATTTTAGAATGTTTGGCCTTTTTTTAAACTTTGGAGCTAAAATGTGATAAATAGTAGTAAAACAGTAAACTTTATCTCATTAAATCTTATTAAAATGAATATGAAGCCTGGCTATCATGTGAACAAGCATTATATATTTTTATTTTTGTTTAATAAATTTGAAATACAATTTTTATTCAAAAAGTATACTTATTAAAAAATTTGTCTCACTTTCAGAAGGATTTTTGCAAAAATGTAGAATAGTATTTCTCTTTTATAGGAATACATAACTTCAATTACCTTTATTTTTAAACTCACCCAGTATTGTATATTAAAAAAAAAAAAAAAAAAAAAAAAAAATATTTAAGAAAACACTACATACTTACCCTCTGACCATGGCAAATGATTCATCACTAGAGAAAAAGGCTGCCCCAGGCAGAACAGTTACTGTTTCTTTCCCAGCATTTATTAAATCTGCATCCACTTCATTCTCTAAGGGATAAGGACCCTATAAATATTGATAAGAAATTTAAATAACTGATTGAGGGAATTACACACTTAATGTGATAAGTTGAATTGCATTTGCAAACTAAATAAATTTATAATTAACATGACAAAGCAAATGTTCGCTTAATTCTAGGTCATGCCACAATAAAAATTAATTTGAATTAATCAAATCAGATAATAATATTTATTTGTTTATCAATTATTTAATAATAATATTAATCATTTGTAACACTTTAAAGCAAAGATGTCACACATAGTTTTATAAAGTTGCATGTATGCATACATATATATATAGCTCAATTTTCTAGACAAAAAGAACATGCTATAAAATTGGCTGTTGAATTTGGTGTCGGTAAGGCTATATTCAACGGCTGGAAGAAAAATCCTGCTAAGATTGAATGTTTCTTTTAACAAACTTCATAACATAACAAACTTGATCAAGCAACATTTTTGTGGTTTAATCAGGGAAAACAGAAAAGTGTTCTTATCTGCAGCCTATTGATTCAAGAAAAAGGTTTACAGCTGAACAAGGTTATGAAGGAGGATTCTGCATTTACAGCTAGCAACTGCTGGTTACATCATTGGAAAAAGAGGCATGGAATTTGTCAATAGATAGTAACTGAAGAAAACTTATTAGCAGATAATGTTGCAGCAGAGAAGAATATTTACCCAAATTTGAGAGTTTGATGACAATAGAAAACTACTCTCCCCTGCAGTTGTATAATGCAAATGAGTCTGAACTCAACTATAAAGAACTTCCTACCAAAGTTCAGCTTTCAAAGAAGAATCATCCATCCCATGATTTAAAATTACTAAAGAATGTCAGAAAATCATGGTTTGTTGCAATATTGCAGCAACTAATAAATTAATACTAACAGTGATAGGCAAGTCTGCCAAGCCATTTGTCTTAAAGGACATGAATATTCACCAATTTACTACAAACTTTACGATTTTACTACAAAACTAAAAAATAGGTGTAGATGAATGTTGATCTTTTTCAAACATCTTATGTTTCAAAAACAGCATTTCATACCATTCAAAGCCAAACTGATAATTTACAGCAACTCATTCATTTAATTCCTGGATGTGAGCAAGAAGAAAATTTTCTAAAATTTGGATTGTGATTGATGATAATGGATTCCAAAGGCTACTCATTGACAAGGACATCCTTCCAATGGTGACCAGAAACAAACAGAATAAAGAAAGTGAAGTAGATGCTTCATCGGAGATCACACCTCACATACTAATGCAGCTCAAGTGCTCGGAATTGGATATTACTATATTGAGTAAAACTTAAATGCTACTTCTGCTAATGTAATATTCATGGGATGCTGGTACAACATTGCATCATGAAGCCAATTCAGTTTGTTACATCATTAAAAGATCACAGAATTAAATTCTAGACTATAAGATAGAGTTATGTACTATACTTTGTATTTAAATGTTTGTAAAAAGAATAGCTGTCATTAAAAAACTACCCTATATTTTGAATCATGGTTATTGATTATTCTTTATTCAAATTTAATTCTTTGTCTTTTATCCTTACATGCTATATGGATCTCCAAGGTTCAGATTTATGAGATTTTAGTGTATAGCTTTATTTGTAATAACAACTAAGATAATTATGACAAACAAACAAGAAAAATAGAATTAAATACATCTGAAAAAATAATTGCAAAAGAAAATTCAAAATGACAAAAATATTCCCTTTTATATACTTTTGTGGAAAATATAAGTATACTAAATCATTTGCTAGTTCAAACATGGAATCACACACACATATATGTACACACAAATAATGAAATTGTTTTACAGTTGGAAGTTTTAAAGGTTTAAAAATACATCAGTCTTTCAAACATGTTAAGTTAATTTCATAAAATAGGTAAGATACTTACCAGCCCTAACACACCATTCTCACTGTGCAGGTGAACAGTTATATCAGGAGGTATATAGTTGCTGGCCAAAACAGGTATGCCAATGCCCAAATTAACTTAAAGTGTATTAAGATTTTTAACATAGCTTACAGAGAATTAAATAATATGAAAATATTTTAATTTTAACACTTGAAAAGGATACCATACATTCCATCACTGAATTCAAGAGCTGCTCTTCGGACAATTTTTTCTCGAATTTTTCCTGCAGGTGTTTTAACACCACTATTACCATTCTTCTTCAAACGTAATCTCTGTTTGAAAAAAAAATATCAGTAATGGACAAATTTCTGTTATAGTTTTATAAATGAGTAAAATGTTAGTAGTTAAGATACATAAGTAATTAAGAAGTGGCATTTCTATTTGCTGTATAGTAAAATGGTGTATTAAAATAATTTTTATTATTGAATCATAAAAATTTGTGATTGCAACTTTAATTACATACTCCATTTATCAGTATTTCCCCCTTTATTTTGAATAAAATCTTACAAAGTGGACAGATATTTCCACACA
>JAPDSC010057571.1:516158-526631 GCA_026290005.1 Latrodectus geometricus
ACCAGGCAACAAAGTTCAAATGCAATTTGTGTATGAGGAACCGGCTGAACAATTTCCTCATTTAAACACAATGTAGGTGTCGTTACTGGCGCCTGCTTTGTCCGAGTGCGCTGAAAAGCTAATCATTTGCATATCACAGCACCTTCTTCCTTTCGTATAAATTTCACGTCTGTAGCATGTCGCCTTGTTGGTGTAGCAATTTTAATGTCCAGTAGTATAGAACAAATCCCGTAATTCAAAATATGCTATCATTAATGCCTGAAAATATTAATGCTTCGAGACTTTTATAATGGCATAGCAAACATAATTTGTACTCAGATATCATCTCCTTTTGCGATATTATCACGACAAATAGATGCATATTGACGAATATTTAGTATCAATATGTTATCTTTATACTTCTGAGGATTGAGAATGCTATTCGGAAGGAGTATAAACTAGTCTACAAGTCCACTAAAACAACTTACTTCCACATAAGGATAAAACTTCTTAGTGTCTGTCACATATGTTAGACAAAAAATCAAATATTAATTTCTCTGTATATGTAAATACACCAGGAAGTACTCTGTAACGCAAACCAGCATCCACCAATAAATATGTTGTTGTTAATGACACTTGACAACGCCAAGCCCGCCCGAGAAGAGACTAGGCGAATGAAGTTAGAGAGGGAGCGTCTTCCATTTCTTTTTAATAGAGCACCTTCATACGAAGGTGGAAATATGACTTTTGGCTCAAAGATTGCAGCACCACCTATATCTTCCTATTTAGAGATTGAAATCAGTGAAGACCCAAAGCCTGGCTCCAACCACCTCCAGAGGTATTAATTTGTAATGGGAACATAGAGGACATTGCGACCCGACGGATTGAGCGTGCCCCAGTTGCCATTAGTGAACACAACGGATCTTCGGCTAAGCCGGGATTCGAACTCGCTACCTTTTGGTAACGAGAACGATGCCCTAACCAACCATGCCACCGCGGCGACACCAATAAATATAATATACCACTATTGATTTTCTAACATACTTAGATTGCACATTCAATTGAAATGCTTCTTTCAATCGTGGGGTAAAACAGGGAGCTCTTTGAGTTATTGTTAGGATTGGTTCTGTTTTGAGATGCATTGAGTAAAATTCTGACTATCTAGACAGAATTTGTTAGTACAGCTATAGTCGAGGAAGCTTCATAGTATTTCTTAATATAACAATAGCTATAGTAGAGCTAATTAGCTCTATTAATCAATTTTACTAATCCTGCTTCCCAAAGATCTATTGAAAGTAAATCTTTGGGACGCAGAATCATCAATTAGAAATCAATTTCACATCTGAGTTACCACAGAATGTTCTGCATTGAGGCTTTTTGTAACTTATTAAAATATTTAAAACTACATATTAAACATCCGATTTTCATCTTATATGATAAAATCAAAGCTTTTAGCAGATATGGTGAAAGTTGAAGAACGTCTTAATAACATGATGAGTATGACTGAAACTCAAATATAATGTATTATAGATTAATTAACTGTTAACAAAGGAAATTCTATATTCACTTTCACCAACAATATAATTATGTTCTGATATTCAAATAGAAATTTTCATTATAATTTTTGTTCATTAAAGTGTATAAACTCTATACTTCTTATTCTATTTACCATGATTGTGAAATACGATAAAAAATGTATTTCAATTTAAAACGATAAAAATGTTAATGTTGGCAAAATAACGCAGCATGGAGAGAAATTAATAGTAAACAACAAATACAGGCTATTTTAAAATTTGCATTTTCATAAAATTGTACAGTTTCATTTTTTAGCGTTATTCAGAATTTTTTTATTAGCTTGAATTTATTTTCAGTGAGACAGATTGGCAGATTATTTAATTAGAAGCATATCCTAAGTATGAGTTTGATTTCTGCTGTACAATATTATTTAGTAATATGAAGTGATAAAGGAAATTTTTAGTCTATTATTTATCCATTTATTAACAAAGTTTTTATTCTATAACTAATAAGAAAAATATAAAAAAAGTCATGTGATTAACATCGTTAGTAAAAAAAAAAATTTAGTTTTTATTGTGTTTGTCAAATTTTAAATGGAAATATATGAACGTAATTTCTTTTAAAAATTTTCATTATATATTAAAATTATTTTAAAGTGCACAATTCTTCTTTTGACTGTAATAAACATCTGGAAGAATAAGTTCAATAAAAAAGTAAAAGCTAATAGTATTGAAATGAATGAGAAATTTTTTACATTATTTGCATTACACTAAATGAAAGGAGAAATAAGATTATATTTAAGACAGCATGAACTACAGGGAAGCTAATTATATAGCTTGTGAATGAAATTTCAGGCTTAAAAGTTGCCTTTTAGAATGTCTCTCATAATTATGTCATTAAATGTCAATGAACATGTTTTATATTTTAATAAGAATTTTTAATATTTATGCAAAAAAATTGTATTATAATTTTACCTCAATGAGGTAAAATTATGATACAAAGTTTTGCCTCTCTCAATGACCTCTACTCATAACCATCGGATATTCTATATAGTATTCAAGCTTCAAATCTAATAAAGCTTGTCATCCAAATTTTTGTCCTCATTTAGCACATTTTTTCTATAGCCAATACAACATTATCTAAAAAGTTTCACAAAGTCTTGTACATTACAATTTCTTATTACTGTAAAATGATGTCTTTAACTCATAATCATTAAAAAATTCATTATTTTTCTATTTTAATAACTTATAAATTCTATTTAAAGTACATTGATCTTTCAAACACATAACATTGAATAGAATTGTAACAAAGATAATTTATTTTGAAAATTTGAAGCTCACTTTTCTAGTTATGAGTTATTTTTTTAAAATTGAATTGCTTAGTTGGATTTCTTTTGGAAGTCTTGTTCATTGTTATTATCATTTTATAAAATTTTAGCTGTTTACTTTTTTATGGTATATTTTTTAAAATTAATTTGGTATTTCTAAGAAAATTTAATCAATTCTCTTTTTCTATTTGGTTGCTGTTTAAAAAAAAATCATTTTATAACCATTATTAGGGTTGTTAACCAAATTCTGAAATTTAGATTAATCTCAATTCGGCAGAAAACAAAATCATTATATATCACTATTTTGATTGTAATGATTATATATACCTTACAAAGTGGGTCTGGCAACCTAATGATTAACACTGTTACCTTCAGTTACAAAGTTAGTTGATTCAATTCTTACTTTGGGCTGGGATGTTTCTAGTGGGTTGGATTTCACTTTAAACTGTTAAGTCAGGCCTTAATTAGCTCTCATGTGCAAAAAAATGTGACTGTTGAATGACAAACTTTACCATACAAACTTATGATATTTTTCAGTTTTTTTTATATGTATAAATGATGTCTCACAATTGAAGACACAATAATTATAAGTAATTTCTGCTAACGGATTCTATGAAGAGAAATTTATTCATATATATATTATTTAGGTTTAGCTGCAATTTTGTCTATCCAAATGAATCAACCTCACAGCATATATCATTCTGATTATGGTCCACATCCTTGGTTTGAAAACAACTTTATGTCAGATACTACTCAATTTTGCTCATCTGAAAATATTGATGATTGTCTTAAATATATATCTGAAGTAAGTATTTGTGATATATGTATATGTGGTGGTTTATCTTAAACAATTATATTTATGAAATTTCAGTTAGTGCATTCATATTATCTATTTTATTTATTAATATGTGTAAATTTGTAATAAGCAAGCACTATGTTTAATTTTTAAATTACATTATTGGTTGCATATGAGGTGTACAATTTTTTATGTATAAAATTTTTGTCATTTTTCTATTTATAGAATACAATTTTGGTAAAACTTTGTAGTTTGATGCTGGTTTATTGCTATTTTCAGGCAAAGCGATATACAGTTTTCTTGCCAAACTAAATTGCAAGATTCCATGCCATATCTATCATTTTGAATATCACGATTTTGAATATTTTTCATTTACTTATCACAATAAGGCCGTAGGACTAAATAATGGAAAGTTCATTTCACACATTTTATAATATAAATGTTATAAAATAAATATAAAATAACTAAAAATCAATGTTGTTTGTATTTAATTAATAATATGTACTTGTTTTTTTTTTTTTTTCCCTTAAATCAATCTAGAAAATGCTTATGCTTTAAAGATGTATTTCTTACAGTGTTACCAAGTAGGGATTAACAGTTGACCATTAGAGCTAAATCAGTAATATAAATTTGCTATTAAAATTTTCTTTAAATTGTTAAAGAATACGTTTTTCTCATTATTTTAAATTAGAATTAAAGATGTAATTTGTTTAAATAACTTATTATTTTGGCTTAGCATACAAATACTCATTAAGATGTTTTCTTTTTTGATTCAAAATAGCTTTTGCATCAAAGCTCTAGTTTCACAGAAGGAAATACATCCTTAGATTTATTATCACAAATAAACTTGAAATCCTACAGATTTTCTATCTTGCTTTGTCTTTGTATTCATCTAGTTAAATATAGGAAAATGTACAGATATTGGTACAGAATATTTAATGTGGATAACTAACTTAAATTTAAACTGGGGAATAAAACTTCCATTTCTGTCCGAATAGAATAATATTCCACATGCCTTTTTTTAAATAATTACTTCTCTTATCCAATATTTGCAAATGTCTATCCATTTGAATCTGTGTAGTAAAAATAAGTTGATGTGATCATTAATTTTTCCATTAGAATATAAAATTCAAAAAATAAGATTTAAAATATGGCAAATATGATGAGGATGCGTATAGCTATATCTTTAAAAGGATTATTAAAATAGAGAAAAAATATTAAATGAAATAGCATTTTTTACTATTTAATTTTTCAATAGTGAAATGTTTTTCAAGTAAATTTTAAAAATGAACCGTTAAAGTATTATGAAAAATCTTAATTTAATTTTAATGTTAACATAATATTTTTCTTTCTTTTTTTCTAATACTTGTAAATTTGTACCATATCAGTTGATTATCTATATAATCCAAACATTGCGTATTTGTTATTTTTATCTTTCTATTTGGATGTTTATTTTTTTCCAATTATATCTTGAATCTCAAAAATGAATGGCATAATTTTGTTTCAATTTTGTGTAGTAGAATACATAAAGCTGTCAAATGATAGCTGCATTTAATTTATAATTGTTAAATGAACTGAAAGAATATTTAACGTATATTTTAACTTTCATTTTCATAAAATATAGTACATTTTAGGAATTTAAAAATCTCATTGTAAAATTTTTTTTTACTTTTGAATTCAGTATAGAATGTTCCACTGTAAAATGTTTTTCTCTCATTTTAGATTTATCTATGCATGTACTGGGTAAAATGCTGTGCAAAATAATTTTAATAAATGATAACAAAAGCAAAAATTTTTAATATCATTTATAAAAATGAATAAGAATTTTGTGTACTGTCGAGATCCAATCATATATTACCTATATTATTGTGGATTTTAAAGTTAATACTATTATTCTCATTGCTTTAAATATAGTGTTTAACAAAGAATGTGCATAATTCTAATTATGGTTGTACAGGGTTGAAGGGTACAAACTTAATTTTTGAAAAAGAAATTTGCTTTTGTGAAAGTATTTTTTAATAATTTTTAATATTTTCTAATTATTTATTATTATAGGAATTCAGTGCCTTAGGTTATTCGTCCATTTATTCTGGTCCAAGTTCCTGTCCTTATGCTGTAAATTGTGATATTGTGAAACTTTTGAATGCAACCTATGAGTTTTTACAAAGTTTTAGGGAACTACGTGAAACAAAGGAGGATCTTCAAAATAGGTATTTTTTCTTTCCAAAATGTTTTTTTTTTTTTTTTTTTTATAAAATTCTCTATTTTTATTATTTCTATAAAATTTTTTACTATTTTCTACAAAATGCCTGATTTTAAACTAATTTTTTTTAAACTTAGAAGAAACATAATTTAATATGACTTCAATAATTTTAAATTTATTTAGTTTAAAACAATGACATTTTTGCGTTAGCACCATCTATTGATGAATGAAAAAAATCCAAACTTAGTTTGCACAATTCTCTTCATAGTCATGGATGCAGTTTGTGTCTTCAGATGCAGATTATCATTTATTTTATTACATGAACCAATTTCTTTCTGGGAAATTATTTATTCAATTTATAGAAATCCATCATGATATTGATAATTTCTAGCTCTAATAAAATGATTAGTGTTCTAGCCTTTCAGTCAATAGTTCATTTGTTTGATTCCCACCTCAGGCTTAAGGATTTTGGTGGTTCAAAATCCTCATTAAACTAGAAGTCTTTAATTTGTCTTTTTGTGTAAAAATAACTAAGCAACAAATAGCTATAAGCCATTCTTGATTTTTTGGATCATAATCTAATTAGACAGATTGGAACATAGTATTTTAAAAGGAGATTTATTTCAAATAAATAAATTGTTATACTTTTCAGTTAATGCCATCTAAGTTTAATTATCAATTTTCTGACATTTTCATCACTGACTCAATACAACCAAGTAATATTTTAAGAATAGCCTTCAAGAACTTCTTTCTTATGAATAAATAAAAATCACTGTAAAAAATATCAATAGAAGTTTTATTATTACACAATTAAAACTAAATTTTACTAATCAAAATTTATTAAACCAAATTCTCTTTTGTGAAAGCATAAAACAAAATCTGTGATTTCTTAATTAAGGGGACACCTACATTCACTTAATGTTTGTTACCTGTCTTGAGTTCCTTTCTCATGACTAGAAAGTAATGTGCTCAGTCTGGTTTCACTCAAAGCCTGATAAAATATTTACGTACTGAATTTGTAATCATCTATCTTCACTACTGACAAAATATCAGAGGATACTAAATAGATCATATAAATGGTGAACTTCAAAAATTCAAGTTAAATGGTTTTGATAAGTTAGAGAGTAAAATATCTTTCTTACATTCTTTTTTAGTAAGTATGGCACAAAATCCATTCTTTTGTTGCAGGTTGGTGGATTATATATTGTACATTCTCATTATTATTATTTTTTTAAAATCTGAATTGATGATTTTTCATTTTACTTGAAAAACAATGCTTTTGGACTATTTTGAAACTTTGAATATATGAATTGCTTTTAACTTTGAATAATTTGTAATTCTAGAAATAACTCTAGTATATGAGCAATATTCAAATTTCAACTTAAATATTAAATTTAGAAAAAAAATATATTTGTAAAAGTTGTGATTTCTCATTTTCTGTAGTTAATAGATATTCTTGATGATACTGTAGTCTCTAATTAGACTACAGTATGATTAAGAATATCTATTAATTAGCATTTTAAAGACTTGTTAGCCAGAGAAAAATTTTATCTTTGTGTTACTGTAAATTTTAAAGGTTCAAGTAACAAACTATAAAATGCTTTTAAAACAACCTTTCCTCTTTAAGCAATACCATGTTTATGATAGCTAAGTTAAAAGTGAAACATTCTCACTTGTTAAAAAGTGATAAAAAAAAATAGGACAATAGTCATATCCTTAAAAAAAATTGTTGTCAATCCTGAAATTAAATGCTTTACTTAACTTCTTAATGTTTATTAAAATATTTGAGAGTTGTAAATCAGTTTTCAATATATTGAAAAAAAGCTAGTTTTTTAAACTTTTTGCAACATATTTAATGATTTGATTTATATAGATTACTGTATTTTCCTGCATACAACCCACAAATTTTGTGTTTAAAAAAATCCTAATTTCATTGTGCATATTATACGCCATCACAAATAATCTGATAAAAACATTCTCCATCACAAGAAAGTTTTGAAAACAAATACTGTTGGTTTCATAAAATAAATAACAGGTGGCACCACAACATAGCTGAATTATTTCAGCTATAATCAGCTTTATCCAATTACATTCAAGAGTTAATTCTGTTTCTTGGAAAGATATTGCACTTAAAATTTGCTAACGTTGTTTTGCATTTTGTCTTGACCTGATGTTTTGTTCTGAAAATATTCAAATATGTATATTGTCATATGGAAGTGAAAAAGTTTAAGTTATATAGTAAGCAGATTTAAAATTACAAGTATAGCAAAAGCAAATAAAAAATAGCAACAAACCTGTTAATGTGAAGTGGAAAATGAAGCAAGTGCTGTAATGTGCTGTATTCAGAAAAATGTTTCCAATACCCAGCTTGAAAATAATCCATTTCTTTCAGTTAATTATTAATGAAGCAAGTATACTTTACTTTTAAAATATGTCTAACATCGTTTCAAAAGTTATTAAAAACTAAAAATTGATAAGTTTTAATAGAATCTTGGAATTATCTCTTGATCTGTGCTTCCATCTCAGTTTATTGCACTTTGAAATGAAGTCGATGCAGAGGTGTCTTTTTCATAATAGATGTCTCTGCATCTACTTTCAAATATGTATTAAGTATTTTCTTGACAATTTATTATATTTTTAATTGTACTGTACATTTTTTATTTTGTGTGACACCCATATTATCAGCAGTATATATTTTTGACTGTATGTTGAAAAAATTGCAACCAATTATACGCTGCTGTGGATTTTCCTACACTTTTTCTACTGGTCTTCAGTTAATATGCTGTTGCAGATTTTATACATAAAAGTACAATAACAATGATGCTAATTATTTATTGTTAAAGTCAGTGAGTTTAAACAGAAAAATGTGAAAATTCATGACAATTAATAAAAAAATTTCTTTTTTGAAGTAGGGAATTAGTAGTTTCAATGATATTACAATAAAACTCAATAAGGCACTTTACTGTTGCTATTAGAATATTCTATTTTTAAAAAATCAAAATTTAAATTCATGTTTTTTTTTTCTCTTTCTTCTTTTTTTTTCTGGAACACAGTAAGTTGCTCATGGTTGTATTTCTGAGTAAATTTTTTAATTTAAAAAATATTTGTATTTACTTTTAAAATATTATTGAATATTTTGTTTTTACAAATTCCATTAAAATTTATACTTATAATGAAGTAAAGAAAATATGAAATAGCTTATGATTTAAACAGGACTGAAATTGGCAACATTAATTTGAAAAATTATGTTTAAAAAAATGATAAAATATAAGTATTTTAAAAAAAATTGGAAATTCATTTAGTTTCAAATAAGAAACTTATTTTCAAAATTTGATATCTATGAAATTTTATTCTACATTTTTCTGATTTATTCAGAAACTCTTATTACTGATTTTTATACTTAATTTAGTTGCATGTCTTTTAACGCTTTACAATAATCACAAATAGCTTACATATAAATGTACTTAAATCATATTTAATTTTTCTTTTTTTTATAATAAAAAGTATGTTTAATTTTTCAATAAGCTTGTATAAAGTAATTTGGTATTTATATTATAGAAATCAACAATTACTTACTGATTTGAATGCAATAAACAAGAAAAATATTCAGTTGAAAGAGTGCTTGGAAAAAAGTGAAAGAAAATATAATAGTGCTTTAGAAAAAGAGAGGCAACTGAAATGTAAAACTGAACAGCTTCAACAGCTTCTGAAAAATGAGAAAGAAGAGGTAAATTATTGAAATTATTGCATGTAAAGAATTTTTTTGGAGTTGCATTTATTACATGTGATTATTCATATTTTATTTCTACACATCTGCTAACTGATTGATGAACATGTAATTTTAAATGTGTATTTTTCTTTAATCTTACAAAGTAAATGTATTGGAAATGCTTTATTATATAGCTGAAAAATTTTAAAAATAATAAATATTTTATGCTCTTAATTATTCAATAACAAAATCTTGTTAATTACTTAAAATATTTTTTCTCATTTCAGATACTACTTTTTTAATCTTTATTGGTTCTAACCAAAGTTATTTATGTCCTTAATTAAATATTGCTATAGAGGAAAATTAAATCATATTTAAAGATATTGCAGTTATATAAGCAAATTACTAATGATAGTAAATTTTTCAGTTTTAACAATTTATCAAATATGGAAGAATTTGCCAAGTTTCACTTTGACACACAATATGCTATTTTATTTGAAGATAATTCTAAAAGCTATGATTTGTAAACATCATCAAACATTTTATATATTACCTAAAGAAAACTTTCATTTATATAATTACTAGATCTTTCTGATTTTTTAAAATTCATTTATGAAAAAAATATAGGAAGAAAATCCTACCAATTTTTTTTCACACCAAATTAAAATTCAATAGATATAGAAATTCAGTTACTTGTGTAAAATGGAATTATAATTGCTTATTAAAATAATTCTCAGTCTATAAATTAGATTGCACAGTTGAAACCATGAATAGAGGCGAGCCTCTTTAACATCAAATGACAGCATGTGTAAGTTTTATATATAGAATCTGGTGTGCACCCCAGTTAAAAACTTTTATATGCAAGAAGATTGATTATTGGATATATAAAATGTGGGTATTGGCTATCATATTATGCTATTGATCATTTAATCAAAAATATGTTG
>JAPDSC010057571.1:531631-552918 GCA_026290005.1 Latrodectus geometricus
GCCATTTTGTTATTTTTGTTTTGTGTGTGCTCATATAATTTTAATTTGTATTTTAAATATATATTTTATTGTATTTTTATATACTTTTTAAAAGTTTCTTCGGTTTTCAAAGAAAAACATAACTGAAGACATTGAAAATTTATATTGCGCAGCTTGTCCTTATTTGGATCTTGCTTCACAGAATCTTACCAATCAGCAGTATAAGGAAACTTGTTCAATACCCTTCATCTTTTGATTAGCTTGTATATTTTTGAAAATTTTATTGTGCATTTAAATATCTTATTAAATATAAAAAAATATTTATAATTTTATCTGAGAAATAGAGAAAAACTTTTTATTTATGAAGAAATGGAAGAGGGGAAAAAGAATTTTAAATTATAAATATTTACATTTGTTAATTACAACAGTTTGAAAACAGCATAAATAAAATGTTCTTAATTTAGTACATGCAAGTATTTTTATTAGCAACATAAAATAATACAGATTGAAGAATGAATTTTAAAATTTGGTTTCATTATTATCTCTTTCATTTTAAATTGTTATATCATACTAAAATTATGTAATACATAATTTTAAAGCTTATCATGAATATGAAAGATATATTATTATGTAGACATTTTTATATTTATTTATTAATTAAAGTAGCTTAATTTTTTATTTTCATTCAAGTATTTCATAAATGGTGTGAAATATTCAAAACTTAGTTCTTTTCTATATCTTTTGTAATTTATTATTTGAATTTACAAATTTAATAAAAAAATGAGCTAATACAGTTTATTGTTTTTTATTTTTAGCAAATATTAGTACATCACATTTATTGCAAAGAAATTCTAATCAAAGAGGGAAATGGAAAACTGATACTTCAGCAAAAAGGTTTGTATATTTTAAATTTTTAATGAAAAGTACAGTTTTGAAGAAATTATTCTTTATTTTACGCATTCTTTTCATTTAATAATGTCTAACTTTTGGTAGTACTTGAAAAGAAATGTTTCAAAAGTAGGAAACTCACTTGTTTTGTGCTTTAATTAAAAATTTTCTTTATATTTTAATTAAAAATTTTCTTTGTAGACCTTTTATTAAAAATAATTTGTATATTCACAAGAAATTTATTTAGCAAAAATTAAGAATTGTTTTTGAGACTTCCATTTTCATTTTATAATGATATATTTAATCTCTATATACTCGATTTAAATTAAAATCTTTATCTTGGTGTTTCAAAAAATTGAATTTTTATCAATGAACTATTGTTCCAAACTACTATTTTTTTCAAGAAAACTATTTAAGAATATTGTCATTATTTCTTTATTTGAGATATCATCAATTTATGGAAAAACAATTTAGAAATTTCATTTTATATTTATAATATTTGACATTAATAAAATCAATAGTTAAATTTTGTTATTTACTTTTCCAGCAAAGCTTTCTTCAAAATAATTAATGATATTTTAGTTTTTATAGAATTTTTGAAACTGTTACTTCCACTCAGGGGATATACTTTCTTTAAGTAAATAGGTGTCACCATCCCAAGATACCCCAATGATCAGAACTCTTCTTTCTTCCCTTCTCAGATTCTTATTTGTTTTTCTTTCCTTTCTCCCTTATTGTGTTTTGTAAATGGTTAAGGGCTCCCCTTGAATAGCTATCATCGTCTTGTTGTTATTATCTTCTCTGGGGACTAAATCACCCATGTGTTTGCCATGTGGAGACCCGAGTCCCTGGAAAGGAGGGTCTTGATAATTGAGACTCCCAGAGATTAATACATTTCTTTAGCCTCTGCTTTAGATAAACTGGAGGTGTGTTGTGGGCCTTGACCCATCATTCGACTTAAATGAACCAAGCGATCGTATATCTCCTGAGTGACTCAATAAGGGTGGAGGCCACTTCAGAAATGTATTTAAAGTGTATAGGTCCTTGCTATCATTGGTCCAGTTATCCTGCATCCCCTTGTTGAGCTTTGTGGTGGATGGTGCAGTTGGAGCCTGAATTAATCCAACTTTTTTTATGGATTGTTCTTCTAATTCTTTAGTCCCTATGGAGCAACAAATGGTATGTGATCAAAAAAATTTTATTATTAAAAAAACAGAGGGGAATTTTGATGTTGTTTCTCCTTTTTTTAATTAATAAGAGTCTTATTGCTGCATTTGGAAATGTCAAAAATGTTCATAAGATGCAATCTGGGATCTCTTGAAAGAAATTTCGTCATTTAAACAAGCTGAAACCATTTTAAAACTGAAATGTCTTGGTAATATTGATGTAATAGTATCTGTTAAATTCTATTTGAGGAGTAATTTCAATTGTTCAATATTTCAGAGAGGTGAAATTGTAAATAAGCTGTTATTGATTAAAATGTATACAATGTTCAAAACATTACAATTAGGAGAGAGAGAGCACAGTTATAAAAATTAAACATCTCATATTCACATTTGCAAATCTTACAATTTATTAGAGCCTTGTCAATCTATTAGAGCTAGTTACCTAAATAGACGTATTCAACCTTACATACTGAACTCTTTGTGTTGCTTTAAATGTCAACACTTTGGACAATCAAAAACTACTTGTAAGGGACCCTTAATTGTACTCGATGTGCGTCCATTGGATATGACAGCAGTTCATGTCAATTACAAGAAAAATGTACCAACTGCAGTGGTTAACATCCCTCTTTCTCCTGGCCATGCAAAACATGGATATTAGAAATAAAAATTACAACTGTGAGAACAGTGAAGGTAGATTCCTCAGATGATGAAACACTCCAAAGTGAAGATTCGTCTGAATCCCAGATGGCATGCTCCAAGCCCAGAACATTTAGTTTTACTTCATGGTACATTTTCTAATTTGGAACTGTCAAGCTCTTCACACTCACATATAAGATATCAAAACCATTATTATAAATAATATTTAATCCAAAGTGTTTTGCTATTCAAGAAACATTCTTGGAGCCTCAGTGTTATTTTAAATTGTGTGTTTATAACTGTGTGAGAAAAGATATTACTCCTGATATAGTATCTGGAGGTGTATGCATTCTTGTGTTGTAATAACTTCCCTAGTTCTGTCCAGCCTCTTAACACATCACTACAGGCTGTTGAAATATATGTACACACAACATATCTCATTACTATTTGTAGCCTTTACTTATATCCCCACACTGGCGTTCATGAAAGTGATTTTAATAATCTATTGGATTAGCTACCTACACCCTTTATATTGCTCTTTGACTTTGATGGACATAAACCTTATGGAGTAGTGATAATATCAATTTTTTTGTCACATAATTGAGCAGTTCATTATTATCATTGCCTCTTAAATTTTACAGAAATAACGTATTTCCACCGATTCTCCTAAAATACCCATTCATTAGATTTTCCCATTTATTCATCAGCATTTCTACCTTTATTAAATTTTAGTGTTGAAAATGATTTATATAACAGTGATTATTTTTTTCTAAGTCAAACTGGTCTAAGTAGACCACAAGTCTTCCATTGTTTTTACTCTTATTATCGTGTAGATTGCCCACACTACTGCCAATAACTTGTGATTACTGACAGCATGATTCAAAGTGAGGGCATTGATGATGCTGTGCAAAAAGTTACTGATGCACTTCTAGATCCAGCCAAAGGCTTGATTCCCAAGCACTTCCCAGTTCCACACACACATACATCATAAACCATTGTGGAACAATGAGTGTCAGGTGTCTTACAAGAAACAGCAAAAGTTGTGAGCTATTTTTCGTTGGCATACACTATAGAAAACATAACTTTAAAAAAATCTAAATCTTTAGCTCGTGGAGTACAACAAAATAGTCAAAAAGAATTATGGATAGATAACATATGTCAAAGAGGAAGTATCACCAACTGTTCTTCATATGATATTGTCAATCTTTTAAGTGAAACTTTTTAGGGTATCTTGTCCAGCCTCTTATGATCCTAAATTTCTCAGGACAATAGAACTAGCTAAAAGGAAACCTTTAAAGTTTCATGATTAAGTCATACACGTATATAATTGCAATTTCTCTATACTAGAACTGCAGAGAGCACTGTCCCAAATTAAAAATACAAGTCCAGGAACAGATGGTGTCTCATATAAGATGTTTTGTCATCTTAGCCATGATTCGTTAATAAACATTCTTGTTCTATTCAATAGAATATGGAATGAACATGTTTACCCCAATCTTTAGAGGAAAGCAATAGTTAGTCCAATGTCGAAACCATAGAAGTATCCAACTGATCCATAAAACTACCATCCAATTGCTTTCAAAGATGCCTTACTAAAACTTTTGAGCGTACGATGAACGCTCGTTTTGTCTATGTATTTGAAGACAATCAGTACATATCATTTTATAGAGTAGATTCTAGAAAGGTAAATTCACTTTTGACAATATTGCATACCTAAAAACACAAATTAGGAAGACCTTTGTGCCGAGATATCATTTAGTGTCTATCTTTTTTGATATAGAAATGGCCTATGAAAGGACATGGCGTTATGGAGTTCTTTGTATGTTATTGAATTTTAACTTCAAAGGAAATTTACCAATTTTTATTCAGAATTTTTTAAATTCTTGTGTTTTTAATGTCACTATAGGATTTGCTTTATTCAATCCATTTATCCAATCGAAGGGGGGTTCCTTAGGGAAGTGTCTTAAATGTTACTATTTTTAATATTTGCATCAGCAACTTTCTTCATGTATTGCAACCATCACTCTATGGAACATTATATGTTGATGACCTCCAAATCTCTTACCTAGGTTTCAATATGCGACTTATTGAACAACAATTACAAACTGCAGTGTAATGATAATCGGCACACTTTATTACTTTTCTAAAGTAAATGTATCTATTTTTGCAGAAAAACTGGTTCTTATCCTGATACAGAAATTAAGATATCAAACACAATTATTCCTGTTAGGTATTGTTTGACTAAAATTTGCCTTTCCTACGACGTATCTTGGATTTGCAGAAGAGGTTTGAAAAGTTGCTAAATATTCTAATATACTCTCTCATACCTCTTGGGGTGCAGATCCTACAGCATTATTCCATGTATATCAATTGGCTATTTTATCTCATATTGACTGTGTAGTGCAATTTATGAATCAGCTAGGTCATGTGTATTACAGCTAGTAACATGTATTTACATTGATGACTCCAAATCAAGTAGTCATGTTAATTGTGGTATTGTTGTTGGAAATACATTTTAATATTACATACATCATGTTCTGTTTATACAATCGAAGTTGTTGCAATTTTATGTGCTCTGGAACTAATACAATCTAATTCTCATTGAAAATACTGTATCTGTACAGATAGTATGGGTGTGGTCATGGGGTTTGACAATTTTAACAACAAATGTCATCCCATTATTGTGGAAATATTAGATATTTTAAATATATTGAAGAGTAAAGGATTTGATATTGTGTTTTGTTGGAATTTCTGGGAATGAGCTTGCAGATATTGCTGGTAAAAAAGCCTCTAATCTTTTACATAAAGCAATAACATTTTTTGACATCAAACAAATTGTCAAAGACTTTATTTCCTCCCACTGGTAGAAAACTTGGGATTTGTAGACAAACAACAAATTATATATCTCCTCGCATTCTCCCATTTCCTGTTTTTCCTATGTGAAGAGTTGATATAAAACTTATATACCTTTGGATATACTTGATTTACACACAAGCACTTATTCTTGTCTCAGTGTGCTTAGAGTTGTGACACATGTAATGTATCATTCACAGTACCTCACATTTTAATTGTTTGTCCTAACTTCAAGGATTTACACTTGAAATTTTTTTAACAGCACAAATTTATCAGATTTAATTAGGTTTAAACCACATAGAAATTTGTTTGCATTTTTACGTGCAGTTGATTTTTTTCAATTTTATTTTTATTATTCTTTTATTCATTTTAATCTTTTACATACTCTTTTTTGAATTTCTAATACCCTCCATCTTATACATTGGACTAACCTTTTATTACTGAGTTTCTTGTTGAAAATATTGTACAGTGCAGAAATGTCCAGTATTGGACCTTGCACCAGTACACCCCACCCCCCACATGCCACATGCACAAAAAATGTTATTCATAGAAAAATAATTTGAAAAGACTTAAGATAACATTATGTAAGTAGTTAGTGCCAATTTCTTTTCCTTAATTCATTTTTAAAATTTTGTAATAATAGAAAATTAATGTTTTTATTTTTTACAGAAATCTAAAACTTGAAATCTTTATATTTATAAGATTTCAAGTTTTAAATTTAAAAATATTAATTTTCTGTAGAAGAAAATCAAGGACAATAAGTACAAAAAATCTATAATATTAAATATAAATTTTCAAATAAGTATTAATTTAAATTTTTAAAAAGTTAATTTGAACTATTTAATGATGTTTGTTTTACAAATACTTAGCATTATGATGTTTGGTTTAAAATAATTTAGTTGAATTTTCTTGTGATCCAAATTAAATAAAGTTGTTTAATTATGTTATTTTGACTATCTTTTATTTAAATTTTTAAAGAATAACAAGGAGAAAAATTTTATTGTACCTGAAGCATTAGATTAATGATGTTTGAAGGGAAAAGTAGGAGTATAATAGATGTGCATTTCATTTTACAAACTAAAATATAAACCTGACATTAAATGTGAAAGAAAAATAGTTACTTAATATAACTTTTAAGGAAGAAAACATTAACTGAAAATTTTTATTTAAATTGATTTTTATAATTTTAAAGTTTACAAGCAATATATGTTATTTTGCAATATGTACCACTAAATTATTTTCTAATGTTTTTATTACAGTTCCACTGAAGATATGTATATTTCTATAATATCTAGTCATGAAAACAAGGTTGAGGCAATTGCAAAAGAGATTGATGACTATAGGGGTTGCTTAGTGGACATTGAACATCAAATTATAGAAATCATTTCTCTTTATGAGGTAAAATTACTTTTAAACTTTAAGTGATCATATTTTTAGAAATGCATTCATATTATACACAGGATAGTAAATTGTACTTTTATAAAGTTGTAAAAGGAATAGAGCCCCCAGTTAGAATGACATATATTCATGTATTATCTTATTGGTCATTTCAGTGAAAAATATGCCCTCAAAAGTTGTAATTTAGTGCCAAATGTTGCACCTGGGTCAAATGACTTTATCACCTGAGTTATTTAATAAGCTTACATTTTTTTAACAATGCAATTTTTTAATTAATGATTGGAATATAAATTAAAATCAAAGTTTATATGTTTCAATAAAGATGTAAGTTTAGATGTAAGTTTCTTTTCTATTTTTGCTGAGCTGGCAGCTGAATGGTTAGCACTCTCGCCCTTAATTCAACATCTTGTGGGTTCAAATCCCACCTTGGGTTTGAATCTTTGTAGTGTTTTGGAATCCACTTTAAACAATTAGGTCCTGTTTTAATTAGGCTTCATGTGCAAAAAATGACTGTTAAACTACAAATTCTCTCATCTTTTGGAAAAAAAAATTGATTAAATATTACTACATTTGTCAGTTTTTGGCAAAAATATCATATTATTATTTGTAAGCACTGATTAAACTGTTATGTCATTGAATATTTGGGAAGGATTATGAAAATGACTAATGGAAGAAAAAATGTTTAAAAAAATTGGTTGATCGATAGAGCCTGTACCTGTTAAAAGATGCTAATTAAAAATCATGACATGCTGTTAGGGTACTCTTTGCTCAAAGTTGTTCAAATTAGCCCTCTTGCAAAAAAAAATGACCTTTGAGCTACAAGCAAGCCAACCAAAACCAACTTCGTTCAAAGCCTATATCCTATGATGTCACAATAATTTGGAACAAAGTTTTTTTTTAACTCTTTCTAGGCTAAAAATCATAACTGAAGTTAGTGTAAACTATCCAAAACCTTAGAAAAATATTTCTCAGGAAAAGGAAATCTGGGATCAACTGCTAGGACTTTAAGAAATATTCATTATACGATCCATCTTTTTCTTTAACAAGTTCAAAACAACATATTCCACAAAACTGAATGTATTAGATGTAATATTTGGAATATATTGCCTAATTCATGTTCTTAATTCACCTCATTTCACTGTCATATCTCCATTCACAACAAAAAGTTACGAGAGTTCAAATCATGTAATTATGGCATCCAGACAGTTGGAAAATTATTAATAGTAGTTAAAAATTTTAAAATAGAGATTTAGCAGTTGCTTCTGTTGTGTAGTCTATAACTTATACCATTACAGGATCTGAATGACTAATCATTTTAAAAAAAAGTCAATCTACAAATGCTAAAGTATAGTGACATTATGATTCCGCGATTTTTGGAGTAGAGTGAAAAAGTGATGCATTTGAAATAAACTTGTATAAATATTCTTCAAATAAAAGTGTTGATTGAAGATTGAAGGTAGAAATAGAAATCTATCAACAAAATGTTAAATGACCATGTATTGTCCACATTCTTTCATTCAAGTAAGAAATTGCTGTGTGAAAGTTTCTAATTTTACCAAATTAATTGTTACTAATTCCTGAAGAAGCATAATTTTAATTGAATGAAATTATTTTGTAAAAGTTTATGAACTCTGCTGATAGCCATATCTGAATTTACATTTCCAAGATACTGCTCAGTACTTTTTGTAGAGATACAGTCACACTACTGATGTTGAGTCAATTCTATTATACTTTTTGCTGCATTTTATGTGCCAGTTGAACTCATATCTTTAGTTTTATCTGTGATTTCTTTCAGACCAAATGTTATTATCAAACCATAGCTCCACATTCACAATTATTGTAAAAGAAACTTCACCTGTCTTTCTTCACTTTCTTTAATAATGAATCATTACTTTTCTAGATTCAGAATTATACTACATGTTATCTACCTTTTTTATTACAAGTGTAATAAAAAAGGAGAATAAATATATAATTTCGTGGTGTGCATGTCATGTTTTTTAATTTTTTTAATTAATTATTTTTAATAAAATAATTAATTTTTTTAATATGTTTTTAAAACAGCTGATTTTTTTTATGAATACAATGTTATCTGTAGGCCAACTTTTATTATTGTATTTCTATATAATAATAAAAGTTGGTTATATAATAATAAAACTTCTTATATATATATATATATATATATATATATATATATATATATGTGTGTGTGTGTGTGTGTGTGTTCATTCTTTTACCAAAACAATTCCCATTGTATTTAGGTAAAATATTAGGCCATTCTAATCAGTGCTTCTTTCTTTATAGCCATGAAAGCTCAACTTTAATCTCTGTACATACACACATTCACATAAGTGATGTATATATAACTAATAAATTTACTTTTGGTTAGGCTGATTCAAATATAGAACAGCTTCCTCATTTGTATTCTGTTTGGAATGGAGAAGATATTCAAAAGTGCTTGAAAGAAAGATTTGGTTACATGTTGTCAAAAGTGAAAAACATAGGTAATTCTTTTTTCACATTTAATTTTGTAACTTACATAGAATTCTTTTTGTTTTATTTCACTATTATGTTACTATCTAGAATATTTTTTCAATGCAGTTTTGATGTTTAAAAACAATTTTTACTTTTGAAATAAACTTCTATTGTTTGAAACAGTTTAATGATAAAATTTGATCTTGGTATTATTTACTTATGTGTTATTTTTTCCTTTTTTTCAAAGTTATATTTTAAAATACGATAAATTAGGGTTATAGAGAATATATTGTTAACATAAAATTATAAAATTGTTAAAAATTTAAGACTCTTCTCTGTTTCAGAAATTAACTATTCCCATAAATTTATATGAAAAATTTTTTGTTCTTAAATAATGTTTTAAATTCAGGATTTTAAGGGCCAAAGAGTAAGAAAAAAAATTTCCAGGTGCTTAGAAAATTACAACCATATATTTCACTCATTTTGGTCATTTTTTACTTTAAAACTTATTCTAATAAACTTTAAAATGTTTGTCTCTTTTAAATCTTTTTCGCATTATTTATTTAAGTAGATTTAACATCTGTAATATAGTAAGAACTTAACTTACAAAGTTATAAAATTTTTAATTTTGATAAGTAATTATTAATTTATAAATCATGGTAAATGTATGTCAAATTAATAGTTTATGAAAATTTAGATATTAGTTTATGATAAAAATTTAATTATTTTACTAATTGCTTGAAAATCTTTTTTTTTTTTTTTTTTTTTTTGTTTGCATAATTTAAAACATTTTTATTTTCTTTTATTTATAAATAACATTACTGAGCTAATATGAATAGTTACATAATTGCTTAATTACAACTATGATTCTATTTTATGTATTAGAGTGTCTTCCATTTTCTTTTTATGACTCAGTATTCCATTTGAAGCTACTATACAAATGAAGGTAAATTTGACTCTAATACTTTAAATTTATCAAGTTTCAACTGTCTTTGAGGAAATATGACTTTTACGACCTATTTGTTAAAAATGTAAAGAGTAACATGTTGAAAATTATGACCATTTAATAAAAAACATTTTTTATTTATTAATAAAACCATTTTTACATTGAAACCTATTATTGTACTACTATTTTAGTGAAAAAATTTGATCAAGTACTTTGTGCACTTTTATTATCATGCATCTAATTGTTTATAAAATTCTAAAAGTTTCAGGTAATGTTCTACAAAGCAAAAAAATGCATTTTAAATTTCTACTTAAAGTATGAAAAAATATAATATTTTCTAATTATAGGAAATGTATAGAGAACATTTATATACTATAATAAATTTTCGATTACCCTTGGAATTAAATGGTATAGTTATTTCAGATAACCCCATTTCAGAGATAATTCATATAATCACAAGAAAAAGTAACAAATCATAACACTGCTTTTAAACAATTTATATACACAATAGGCAACATAAACATACTTATTACATGAGAAATAATAAAAAGAAACAGAAAAAATATTTCTCTTTAACAAAATTAGTGATTTATTTCTTTATAAAATCTTAGAAATTTCGATATCTTTTCTTTGAAGCATTTCTTCGTTGTTAGGAATTAATTTTTTTAAATTTAGACATTGCAGATAATCTATGAACAGGATAAAATGATCTTGAAAAATTTGGAATGTATTATATGTAATTTGTTTAATTTTAAAGAACAACATCAAATGCCAAAGGTGTGTCATGGAAGGTTTTGAAACATCACCAATCAAAATAATTTTAATATTGCTGATTATGTTACTAAAATACTACCAATATTATTATGAATAATATATTTTTTGGACATTAACCTTTATTATATGAATATACATTCATTGTTTCACTTCAGAAATGCAACATACAAACCACTTGTAAATTCATGAAATCTTCAGTGCATGAAAATTCTTAACACAAAGAAGGCAGGAGTTGGTTTCGAGCACATTCATTATTATTTATATTAACTTTTTATTTTCTAATCTTTTAACTTTTGTTCTAGTATCTACATTAATATGATGTGTAATATTTTACAACAGTTACACTATTAGTTAATTAATTCTGGCATCTTAATTTGATATTTTACTGAGCAACACCCCCAGTAAAATCTCAAATTTAGAAATTGGCTTATACATTTAAAATTGGAATTTACTCTCAGATATTTTAATTTTATATTTACTTTATTCAACAAGTTTTTTATTCTTTAAAAAAAGTTATAGATTTTTCTTTAAAGTTTATTCAGTTAATCAGTAAAATTAACTAATGCAGTGAAAAATCAATAAGATGAATAATTTATTTTTTTAGATCAAATTATGCCAATGTATTCAATATTAGAAAAGATATATTTATATGTTTATTTTAAATTATTCATTTTAAAATTACTATGAAAATTATTACATTAATTTAAGTCTTACTAAAAGTTATTTTTGGCTGTTTTCAAATTAGCATTTTTTTGCTTGAAGTTCTTTAAATTTTTTTTTTGTATTGAAAGTATTTATTTTAAATTATTTCTAACTGTTTCATCTGGATAATCTTTTTTTTAAATATATTTATGTAATATTGTATATTATGTAATATTTTTAATTCCCAATCATTATAATTTGTATATTTATGCAAATTAATTTGAAATATATTGCAGTCTCACAGAAAGTTTCATTTGATAAATCTGAGGAGAATATTGAAATTTTAAAAAAGAAATTATTAGAATATGAAGATGTTCTGAAGAAATGTGGATCGTCATCCCAAGTATATTTTATTAGAACCATATAATATTTTTATGTTTTGTGAAATTGTTATGTTGTTTATTCTACATCAAAGGGGTATACATACTATTGCTTATGTTGAAAATGACATAAAATAATCTGGCATGTTTCAATGTATTGTATGCTTAAATTTTTTAGCTAATTTTTTACTAGAATTTATGTCTGTAATCACCATATTTTTTACCAATAATGTTATTCATAGAATTCTGCATTTGTTTATAAGTAAACAAGCTTTCATTATTTTTATTTCTCCCATTTAAAATATTTTATATTAATTACTGGTATTTTTCACAATATTTCATATATTGCTTATTAAATGTATATATGTTTATTTAAAAATATTGAATGCTTTTCTAGAAATTAAATTGCAAATATTTTTTTTCTTTTTTAAGCACCACATTTTATTGTATATAATCCCCAGACTATGTATTGAAAAAGCTACAAATTTCATTGCATGCTTTACTGCTGCGGATAATCTGATAAAAAATTATTCTCTATATCAGAAAGTCTTGCAATAAAGTTCTTAAAGAAATGCTAATTATGTTTTATAAAATAAATAACTAATGGCACCAAGAATCAGCTGAATTATTTTATCTAAATCAATTGTTCTTAAATGTAATTTGTTCAGTTACATTCAAGAACAAATTCAGTTCTATGGAAATATATTGTAGTTGTTGATTATCATCATTTTGCATTTTTTCTTGACCTGAGCTATTTTGTTCTGAAAATATTTAAGTTTATATATTGTCATGTGTATCAAAAACATATAAGTTACACAGCAGATTTTAAACTAAATGCTATGGTGAAGGTAAATAAAAAAATAACAACAACTGTGTTGATGTAAGATGAAAAAAAAAAAAAGCATGAACAGCACAACAGAAAAAAAATGTATCCAATGCACAATTAAAATTAATCCATTTTCATTTAGTTATCAAAAAAATAAATATATTTTATTTTTAAAATATGTCTCACCTCTTTTTAAAAGTTATTAAATTTTATAAGTTTTATTAGAATCTTCTTGGAATTATAGATATCAAACTATTCATGATATATCTTTGCATTTTACATTAAAATAAATTATAATAGTTTGATTTATCAGTGTGGAGATACATTATGTAAATATTTTACTAAAAACACTTCACTGAATAAAATGTAAGCATGTTAACAGAAAAGTGTAGAAATTTATTTCAAAAAAGTATTTCAAATAAAAATTAAATTTCTTTGTAATTGTTTTATTTCTTGTGTCGAAATGTAAATAATTTAAAGATAATCTAAAGTAACTGTAACATTTTTACGTCTGTTTAATTAAGGAAAGTTGATTATTGTATATTTTTAATAACAGTGTTACATGTATAGAAGGCAGAAAGAGTTACCTTTTTAATCCTCTGAATAAAATATAATCATAATTAATATAAGAGTTTTGTAAAATTTATAATTACAATAAAAACTTTTACATTTGTATGTGTCAAAAAATAACATTTACAATTTTTTTAAAATATTTATTATGTAATGGGTAGACATTTATTTTATTGCAGTTTATATAGCCTCAGCTTGAATATAAATTTACTCAAAATTGCTTAATTAAAAAATTTAAAAATATTTGTAAATTATGATTTGTGTCTTTGCTGGAGCACTGGAAAGGAAACAAATACAAAATGTCTTTTAGATTTTATTTTAGCCATGTGTGTTAAAATAGTTTCTAGACTTATAAGGTGTTATGACGTAAAGCTGAGTAATTATTCATCTAGTTTTCTATTTTAAATATATACAGATTTTCAGACTATCATGATTAAAAGGTTAGTTTAATATTGCAATGGTAAATAATTTCAATACTTTTTCCATTTAACATAGGAATTACTTCATTTGTCCCTATCATCTTTATTCTAAGGAGTAAATTTCAACAAAAGAAAATTTCATTTTCCATTATATCCCTTTAGCATATAACAATAAAGAAAAAGTACAGCTATAATAATCAAGAATATTTTTGTTATAAAGGATAACAACAAATAGGACAATTAAGAACCTGAAATTTGTTAATTTTGCTTAAAAGTATTCCAATCTTGGATGTAGATATTTGTAATAGTTTGGAATGCATTTATGTCCTTGTTCGTTTAGCTCTGGTGTGCAAAAAATGACTAGAGTGACAATCAGCAGTTCTGATCTAAATCTGCTTGTGTCCATCATTTAATTTAATTAGAAATTAGGCTCACCGGATTAGTCGATGTGTTTCCTGCCAGCAGCTGTCTATTGACTATTGGCAGACCCAAGTATGGTGAAAAGCTTTAGGCCATGCAATTAACAATAATATGAATATGGGCCTTCTATTCTGGAAACCCATGTCAGTGGTGTACTATTGAAACATTTGATGCTTGTGTTCATTGATAAAACTTGTTGTGGGGCAGTTTTTTTAAAGTTATTTTATTTTAAAACTATATAAAAACATGAAGGTGCATACCCCTTATAACAGCATTATTTATTTAAAAAAAATGTAAAAAATATTCTTAAACTTGTGATTAACTATAAATTAAAATTTATTAATTTTTAAATTTTATTGCTACTTTTTTTATCTTTTATGCTTATTTTTATTTTTGTAATTTTTTCTGCAAAAAAAATTATGTTGCAATTAATTAGTTCTAAACATTAAAAAAATAAGATTTTAATACCTTAGCTGAAATTTTTTTTGCCTACTCATTTTTCTAACTGCCATTACTTAAAAAATAATCAATTATGATTATTTTTACATTATCAATTACAAGTATTTAATATGTTTGTAGAATTATGTATTTGAAACATAAATTCTTTTAATAATTGTTTCTTAATTTTTCAAAAAAGTATTTGTTTAAGGAACTGATTTAAACAATTTTTTCTAGATTGATGGAAATAGAGAACTATGCAAAGAAAATGAAATTCAGGAGTCAACATTTCAAAAATCTACAGATATATGTTGCTGCAATAAAAAGGATAACTTAAATGAAGAAAAAGCTGTCCTTTCAAATATATTGGCTCAAATTAAAGATGAAGTAAATATTTAATTGAAGATATTTTTGTCTGAAATTGTTTTTTAGTAATTTCATTTATTAAAACTGCAGTTTCATAAAATTAGATGTGAAATTAATACTTTTATTGATTTGAGTAGTATAGTTTTATGGTTAAGTGAAATTAGAAAGAAATATTAAATATAGAAAAGGCTTCTCTTCTGTTGTTGCGTCCTTATTGTTGTAAGTTTTTATAGTTTTTTGATTTTCTAAAGAAATAAACAAATTTATTATATTAGTTTAAAAATAAATACTAAATTTGTAAAAGCAATGTTTTTTGTATTACACTAAGTAATAATATGTTTAATATTTTCATAAATATGCTTAGTTACTATATTAAAAAATGTATCTTTAGTTTTATAAAATTGAAGTCTCTTTTATTTATTATTATTATTTTATTTAGTTTTCGTATGTAGATAATCATTTGATGCATATTGGAGAAAATAATAAATGTCTTAAAGCACAAGAATGATGCTAATAAAATTTAAATTCCCAAAATGAATTATAAATTAAGTATTTATGTTATTTATCTGTATTAAAGAACATTTTGAGAAGTGGCAAATTCTTCGAACTTAAAGAAATAAAATCGTGTAGAAATACAACAAGTAATTCATTCAAGTTATTTTGCATGAAGTTTTGTATTTTAAATCATAATTTTCTTCCATTTTTCATCCATTAAAAGCATTTTTATCTGTTTTATAATAAAAATTAGCTGCCATCGATCTATTTTTTCTAGATAAGAAATAATTTTAGAATTTTTTGAAGATATATTTTACTTTTAATTCTGCATATAAAACAGATATTTTTAATTTTACATTCATACTTAAAATATCAAATATTTTATTATTGCCAAAAATGTGCTTTATTTATTCTACAAGTGTGATAAATCCCATATTTTCTTGAATCCAGGTCTGATATTTTAAAGAATCTTAAATAATTTTATTTTATAAATGTAATTGTGTAATTAAACATTGAATACTTAAGAGAGAGAGGAAAGCTTATTGAACAAATATAAGAATTCATTTTGCAAAACACTTTACAGGCATTTATAAAAACAGTAAAATTACTTACAATATGGTAATTTTATAGCAGATATTTTATATTCATTTTAAAGTAAAGAAAGAATAAAAGTTAAGAATAAATATGTTTTAAAAATACAATGTGAGAAAATCTTGAAAATTATTTTATTAAATGTGATAAAATATCTTAATTGATTTTGTGGAAACTTTTTGGTCTGTTGGTAATGATATAGAAATTAAAAAGTAAATTTAATCTAAGATTTGTAATTTCATATTGTAAATATAAGAAATATTGAAATTAACTCTGCAAGCATTGCAATAATAAAAAAACAGATACACTTAGTAAAAATTTTCCTGACAGTAAAATTATCGTTAACAATTGGAATTAAAAATGATTATTGAAAAATTTAATGGTCGGTGGAGCGGTCAGGCCCCTGATTAATCCAACTTTTTATGGAGTGTACTTCTAATTCTTTACTTCCCATGGAGAAACAAATGATATGTGAGCAGAAATATTTTGTCATTAAAAGAATGGAGGGCAATTTTGATAATATTTATCCTTTCTTAATTAATAAGAGTCTTATTGCTACAGTTGGAAATGTCAAAATGTTCACAGGATGAAATCTGGTGATCTCTTGATAGAAGTTTTATCAGTTAAATAGTTTGAAACCATTCTAAAACTGAAATGTCTTGGTAATATTGATGTAATGGTATCTGCCCATAGTAGGTTAAATTCTATGTAGGGAGTGATTTTAGCTGACGATTTGCTCAATGTTTCAGATGATGAAATTCTAAATGATCTTGACCAAAAAGTATTCATGTACAATGCATTACAGTTTAGAGAGAGGACTCAATTATAAAAACCAAACATCTCATACTCATATTTGCAACTCCTACACTATCTCAGTCTATTAAAGCTGGTTATCTAAATTGTAGTGTTTGACCTTATATTATAAACTCTTTGCATTGCTTTAAATGTCAATGCTTTGGACATGCGAAAACTACTTGTAGGGGACCCTTAACTTGTGCTCAATGTGCTTTCATTGGACATGACAGCAGTACATGTCAATTACTAGAAAGATGTGTTAACTGCAGTGGTAAACATCCCTCTTAATTCCAGTCATGCCCAACATGGTATTAGAAAAATAAAATTAAAACAAAATTTATCTTACCCCAAAGCAAGGTGTGCAGTGTCATACCGTACCCCTCAATGGGGTATTAGTTATTTATATGCTGTCAAAAAAGTTATGAAATCCTGTAGTACCCAAACAGATTGCTAATATTTTTAATACAAATGTTTTAACTGTTCTAAAACATATTTATCCAAAGTCTTTTGCAAAATCAAAGTCCAAAAGACCCCAGTAATTGAAGTATGAAAGAGAAGGGCCCCATAAGTCACCTTTTATCAGTAAAAGAACTATAGTTTCTTCTAAAAAGATGCAGTGAAGATTTTTCTGAATCTCGGATAGTTTGCTCCATGACGGGAACATTTAATTTCACTTAATGGTACATATTCTTTCTTGGAATTGTTGAGGTCTTCGCTCTCATATATAAGATATCAAAACCATTATTAATTATAATATTTAATCCAATGTGTTTTGCTATTCATGAAACATTCTTGGAGCCTCAGTGTTGTTTTAATTGTGGGTTTATAACTGTGTGAGAAAAGATGTTACTCCTGCTACAGTATCTGGAGGTGTGTGCATTCTTGTCTCTTGTAATTTCCCTAGTTCTGTCCAGCAACTTAACACGTCACTTCTGGCTGTTGAAGTATATGTACTCACAACATCTCTCATTACTATTTATAACCTTTGTGTTCACCAGCACTTTTACCTTTATTAAATTTTAGTGTAAAGAATGATTTATATAAGAGTGAACTCTTTCCTCTAATTATAACTCAGACTTGTATTATAAGTCTTCTATTGTTCTTATTCTTATCATCATGTAGATTGGCCACATTACTCCTAATTAGCTGTGATTACTGACAGCATGATTCAAAGTGAGAACATTGGTGATGCTGTGCAAAATAGTTACTGATGCACTTTTAGATGTTGCCAAAAACATGATTCCCAAACGCTTTCCAGTTCTATACAAACATCATAAACCATAGTGGAACAATGAATGTCAGGTGTCATACAAGAAACAGAAAAAGTTGTGGGCTATTTTTTGTTGGTTTTTCTCTAATTTGGATTTACGAATCTAAATTAGAGATTATCTGAAATTTCCACCTTGGAAAACCCCTATTGTTAATATAATCAATCCCTTTGCCTGATACAGTAAATCATCCTCACCTCCTCTTATTTTGCAAGAGATGTTTTCATCCATTCTATATCAGTTTTCCTCCTAAATTCCTGTTTATTTGGATGGCTCAAAATCAGGTCGTCATGTTGGTTGCAGTATTGTTGTTGGAAATACATTTTACAATAATAAACTTCATGCATGATGTTCTATTTTTACAACTGAAGCTGTTTCAATTTTATGTGCTATAGAATTAATACAATATAACTCTCACTAAAAATACAGTATCTGTATACAAATAGCATGAGTGGTCATGCAGTTAGACCATTTTAACAAGTGTCATCCAGTTATTGTGGAAATATATTGAAGAGTAAAGGATTTGATATTGTGTTTTGTTGGGATTGCTAGAAATGAGCTTGCAGATACTGCTGTTAAAAATGCCACTAACCTTTTACATAAAGCACTAACATTTTTTGACATTAAACAAATTGTCAAAGACTTTATTTCCTTTCACTGGTAGAAAACTTGGTATTTGTAGACAAACAGCAAATTATACATCTCCTCGCATTCTCCCATTTCCTGTTCTTCCTATGTGAAGAGTTGATGTAAAACGTGCATGACTTCTCATTGGACATACTCAATTTATACACAATCACTTATTCTTGCCTCAGTGTGCTTAGAGTTGTGACACATATAATGTATCATACACAGTACCTCACATTTTAATTGTTTATCCTAACTTCAATGATTTCCACTTAGTATTTTTTAACAGCACAAATTTAATTTTATCAGTTTTAATTAGGTTTAAACCACATAGAAATTTGTTTGTATTTTTACATACAATTGATTTTTTAAATTCTATTTAAACTTCTATCCATTTCAATCTTTTACATAAACTTTTTTGAATTTTTAATACCCTCCATCTTATAGATTGGACTAGCCTTAATTGAGTTCCATTATCAATATTTAGCAGATGCAGAAATGTCCAGTATTGGACATTTTATTTTACCTCACAAAAGCAAATAAATCAAAACTATCTCCTATTAGAAACTTCTAAACATGTTTTTTTTTTTTTTTTTTTTTTTTGCATAAAATTAAAAATTTGTATATTTTTTTAATTATGAATTACTACTACAACTTAAATATTTATAATTAAAATAATTTTTCATTTAAATCAGTTATATTTATCAACCTTAATTGATTTTTAATAATTCATTTCTTTTGATAATAGCAATCAAAACTTGAATCTAAGAAACTTGAAATGATAAAACTTGCCATGAAACAGAAGTCTTCTATGTATCCAAGTGTCTCAAAATCTGTGTCTTCCTTTTCCATTATAACAACAAAAAATGCCTTAACTGCAGTGCCTAAAGCTCATGAATTAAAACAATGCCTAAGTTCTCCAAATGAGTTGGTTGAGTAAGTTATAAAAATATGGTTTAGATTATTTTAAATCTAGTTCACAAAGTGAAATAAATACATATAAAATATATTTATAAAAATTTTTATGTTTAGTTTTTTTCTTCTATTCTATTTTTATGACATGTGTCAGACTTCAAAATTTTATATCTCTTGAAATGTTTACATTTTAGTTGCAATTTAGGTACAAAAGTGAAATTTTTAAAATGCAAATTTTTTTTCATGTGCTTATCTTGATTTAAGTTTAAAAAAATTTTGATAAATTTTTCTCATTGTTATTTTTATTGAATAGGTTAAAACAATTGATCATTTTTCGATTAAAATTATGTGCTCTCTTATTCATTAACTGTAATATATAAGTAATTGTATAAGTGAAAATTATATTATCCTTTAATGCAATTTAGTTCTAGGCTAGCCATTTCTGTTCATTCTGCTTGGAATATAGTCATCTATAAAACTTAGAAAATTCTTTATGCTGGACTATTATTATCATTCATAATTTTCTGCTTTGGAATTAAATCTCTTTCATTTTCAACATTTAAATAAATTTTGAAGAGATTTATTCAATTTTTGCTTCATAGGAAAAATAATATGCAAGAAATTTTTTGTCCTTTAGAAATTACGTAATATATCTGTGATACATAAAATGCATTAGATTATGTCTATTAAAATTAATTCTGAAGGCATAGAGGATCTAATTCATATTGCACATTTAAAAAGTTCTTTTAGATTTTGCAATCTCACAGTTGAGGCTTTATGTGGATAAAAATTATGCCAAAGCATTGAAGTAGAATTCTGATTACTCGTAACATATTATGCGAAAAATATTTGTTTCCTTATTCAAGGAATAACAGAACAAAATATTTGTTCTGTTATTCCTTTTGATTCCATTGCAAAATTAATTGTATCTTCATGTTTCTCTTTAGAATCTATGTTATTTAAATTTACGCAATCTTCATATCTTACATTATATAAATTTTTAAGTTCATTTAAAATATCTTATTCGCTTATTTTTATTAAATATTCTGATTTCATCAATATTCTCCAAAAATAGTGAATGAATTTCCTCAAAACATTAAGTTTTTTCTAAATGTTTGATAAAATTATTTAAATTAGAATTTAATTTCATTTTAAATGTTTACTGAAAACTTCACAATTTTGATGACACCACTTGCTGCTTGGAATATAATTGAAATTTAATATTTTATTTTAATTATTGCTAGAAATACATTTCAGGTACGAGTCAAAATTTCAAGATCTTAAGATCCTTATGTTTAACTTCATTTTTTTTATTTCATCCAAGTTTTATTTATTTTCTGAGAAATTTACAATCATTCATAAAATGTACATATCATTTACACTTAATATTTATTTCCTTTGAAATGTGTGATTTTTTTTTTTT
>JAPDSC010057571.1:557119-568386 GCA_026290005.1 Latrodectus geometricus
AAATGTAGAATATATATATATATATATATATATATATATATATATATATATATATATATATATTTAATACATTTCTAATTCAGTAGCTATTTTTTTCTAACATTTTAATAAATATATATATTTCTTATGCAAATACATATTAATTTCTATTTTAAAAATTTTTGTTATAATATTGCAAATGTTGTTATGTTACATATAATTACATGTAGTAAGATTTAGTGGTAGCAAATACTAATTTCCTTTAGAGCATTTGAACTGTTACTTAAAAAGCTAACAGGCTATTTCGAAATTATTAATAATAGTTTTTGTAAGATTGTACAAGCAGATTTTATATAACAATATGCAGACAATCTGTTTTTTGATATTACAGTTTGTCTTTGATAATGATCTCAGTTAATAAAATAAGTAATTCTTAAAACAAAATAAAAATGTTTTTCAAAATTTAAATAATGTTTAGAAAGAGAATCAGAAAACAAATGGGCATTTTTATTGTAATTCTTTATTCTCCTTCGTTACTAGTGACTTTTGCTGAGATGAACAATTTGATAACATGTGCAACTAATGTTATAAATGTCATATTTAATAAAATTTATAGTTCATTTTCTAGTAATATTGGAATCAAATTATAAATGGAATAAATGTTATAGATAACATGCTAATTTCATATATTATGATTTTTATTTGTTAGTTAATATATATTGAAGTTTCTATCATTAGTACACCATTTTGATAATTTTATAAATTTCTAGATAAATTTAAACATTGATGTGTAATAGTAAAAGAACATTTATGTATTTTTCAAAGTAATGTATGAAATTTAACAATTTATTTAGTGCCTAATTTTTTGATGCTGTAAAAAGTTTATAAAATAAATATGATTCGTATTTAATTGCTTTTTTTATATTAAAATGTGTTTGTTTTACAACCACTTTCTTTGTATCGTTAAGTGAAAATAAAGAAGCATTGAAAAATCTTTTTTGCCTTATTTAAAAATTAAAAAACTAAATAAAATATAAATCCAAGTTAATGTGTTTTCAATATGAAATTATGTGTTTCCAAGTTTCCATATAATAAGTATTTTAAATTCTATAACTTATTTTTGGTATTTTTAAAAAAATCCAGGAAATAAATTTAATTCATCAGGAAATTATTTTTATTTTTGTAGTAAAATATTTTGAATGTATTTGAGCTCTTTATTTGTTCTGTATGGTAAAGTTATGAAAATATGATAGTTGCTATACATATTTAATGGGATTTTTATATAAAAAAATATCATATAAAATTATTACTTTTGATAAAGATAATGAAAAATTTGAAATTCATATATATGGTATTAATATTTTTCGTATGAATTTTATTTTAAATCACCTTCAATCTTTCTGTTGAATTGTTAATACTGTTATTTATTATCTACTTTAGAATAAAATGATAAAGCAACCAATAATCAGGAATATTATTTTACTCAAAATATTAAATTTATAAATACACACCAGTATTTTATGTCTGATAATGTATATAATTATTACTTTCAGTTAAAAATTCTTCTGTATTTTGTTTATGATTAAAACTATTAACCTTATATTTCTTGTAAAATTCAAATTTTCTTAACGTTCTTTATTAAGATTTTATCAAAATCACATTCCTTTTCTAAGGTTTTAACAAATAATTTAAATTTCTAATAAATAGGCTATTTATGTTGATGATACATTATAAAATTTCATTACTGTTTTAGAAACAAGATTATTTGTTAAATGTTCAATGAGATTGCTTATTAAGGTATTTATTGTGTCTTAAAAAGAAAGATTTAAAACCACATTATGCTCTTTTAGAATTCATCATGTTTAACTATTGTTCTGAGAATACTGGTAAAACGTCTTTAGATTCTTATATTTCCTTGAAATACTTTTTCCTTCATAACCCTAAATAAAAATTGTTATAGAAGCTAACTTAAATTAATCAACCTGTAAGTTACTGTGGAAATCCATCGACATTTTATCATTGCATAGAAATATATATATAAAAAAAATTAAAACCATGATATTTATTTACCTATAATTAGAAACGAAATTTTCCTTTACTCAATGTTACAAATGATGAAACACATATAGGCAACTGCAAAATCCTGGCATATAAATCATAGTTATAACTCAATATGTAAAGATTTTGAATAATATGAGCTATCCAAAGAGCATTCTATTCATCAGCACTATTGGAACTTTTACTTCATGTTGCTGCTGATATGATACCTGAATAGTTAGATTTTTAATTTTCGTTTCATCAATTCAAGAGTTCAATTCTTGTCTCAGGGGTGGATATTTTTACTGGTTCGAAATCCATTGAACGCATTATAGCCGTCAGTCGAATTATGCTTCTACAGGGAAATGTGAATATATGTTGATAAACAAACCAGTTATTAATACTGGAATAAAAATTTATCAATTTTTTTTATTCCTGTAAGTAACCTATATTATTTTCAAATGAAAGTTTTGAGGTCATAGCGTTATTAATTGTATTTCCGATATTTAAATCCAGTTTAACTGGGAAGTTACGTCACACCTTTCAGTTAAGTTTGAAAAACAAATAATTGAAGAAGATTGATGCCGCGATTCAATTAATAATTTTTGAAATTAAAATCAATCATGGAAATATATAATGACATTTCGAATGTTGTCTAAGATTAATCTTAAAGATGAGATTGGGATGGGGGGGGAATGATGTCTGGCATTTGAGATGCTTGGCTGGTTTGGTATTTTTGATGCTCTTTTACTCCATCTCATGTTTAGTCATAATATTTGAATAAAACGTGGCCAGTGGATAAGTATTTAAGTTTGTAAAACATTTTTTCTAAATTTATATAAATATTTAAAAAAAAGCTTGTTTCCCTTATTTTTTATAATTTATTTTTCATTTAAATACCAATTATTTATCAAATATTTAATTATTTTCTTCTTGTTTTAACACAATTTATTTTGACAATATATATTTTAATTTACTAAACTAAACTCATTGGCATAACAGTCCATATGAGGGCCAAGGCCAACAGAGCCCATTTGTGTTTTTGTAACTAAAGACCTTGAAATGCGAAGCATATGACCTGGTTAGGTGGTCAGCCTAACATGAAACCCCCAATGTTTAGTTTCCAAGCATGCTTGGTACTCATTTTTATAGACCCACTGACGGGATAAAAATCTGAATACATTTTAATTTGCACTAAATTTAAAATTTACACACAAAACTTTTAGAATTCACATTTATTAAATAATTTACATTGATTATATAAGAAAGTTAGCATATAGGAAGTATAAGTCAAATATATACATTCATAGAATATATATACATACATGTACACTGAAATATAAGATTACTTTTATACATGTACATTTAAATGTAATAATAAGATACAAGATTACTTTTGATCGCATATATTTTAAGTGAATAATATTACTATAAATATGTTGCAAACATTACTGTATGCTATATATTTCTGAACAAGACTAAATGTTAGCTATTGAAATATTAAATCATTATAATATCTTGCATTGATGAGAAAAGCATGTTTTGAATTCTGATGTAGAAGGAAGTTATTAAATAATATTTATCATGAAATCTTAGTCACTTTGTTCTTCACACTTTGTATTCATGGAACAACTGTTTAATATATTAACATTGTTCTGTTTAATATATGTTACATTGACAATGTCCTTATTTTATCTTTATGGAAGCTCATCTGCTTACTAACAGTTTTCTTCAACCCGAGTTTAAAATTGCTGATTTACTTTTTCTAAATGTAGCCAGTCACACTGCACTAATGAAGAATTGTTCTGCTGGTGGGAAAGAAGTTTGTTTCCTTGTAAGCGTCACTTGCGTCTTTTTGTGCAATAGATCTTGACGCAACCTTTTGACTTCAAACTCAGCTTGAGATCTTAACTGTTAAAAAAGAAAATTATATATTTATGGTGAATTATATATAATGCATATTAATTATTTATACGGGGTGATTCTAAATTGTTTTTACAAATTAAGAGGGGTGATAGTACTCACCCATACAAGCAATAATTGCATAGGGTCGCATTCCACTCCGATAGGAAGAAAAGAGGAAAGTACAAACGCATCAAGAGTCTATCACGAATATACCATGTGCAAATTTCCACAGAGAAGAAGCCGCAGTTTGCTCTTATTGGTCACCGGAGAAAGCCCATTAGAGTAGACATTGTCCTTTAAAACCGGCGCAACTTCATCTCTTCTGATAACATAATCTGAAAATTCTCACTAATGCTATCCTACTCGATGGATTGGACGTAGCAGATCTGTGGCTCGGTCTCCTCACTCACCGAACCTCAACCCACTGGACTTTTTTCTTCTGAAAGTACATGAAATATTTAGTGTATGAGGCACATTTGGGCTCTGTTGAAGATCTCGTGGCTAGAATCGTTGTTGTGGAGGGCAAAATTAATACGACACGAGGAATCTTCGATAGGATGCGCCTGTTGTTCTTTTGCCAGTGTCTACTGTGCAACGACACAAGTGGTCGGCATTTTGAATATTTGCTGTGAGGTTTTCACTTAACAATAAATATGATTGTGAAACTTTTGGTATTATTCATTCGCTTACTCAACATTGTTGTATGTTCAGGTGAGAATTCCTCTTTTCTGCCGCTCAGAGTGGACTGCGGCACTATGTTTCTATGTAATTATTGCTTGTTTGGATGGGTACTGTCATTCCTTTTAATTTGTAAAAGAAATTTAGAATTACCCTGTGTAAACAAAAATGTCTACATACAATTGGTCATCTAAAATGTTTTAAATATTACAAAAATTTAAGTTACATTCTGAAATACAGAAATTTTAAAACATTGACTGAGAAAACAGTAATTTATTTCTTCAAAGAAACATTCATTACCTTAAATCATTCAAAGAAATAATTAAAAACATGCAACGTAATTGAAAAGTTGATGATATTTAAGTAAATTTTCCAACGCTATATAAATTTAATAAAAGAAAGTAAATTATACCTTTGTTTCAGCATTTAACTTTATTGTAACTGCTTGGAGGCGCCTTCTGAGATCTTCAATTTCTTGTAAAAGTCTCATAATCATAATTTTATAACTTGTCTATAAATAAAGTAAAAGCATCAGCTATTTGAAGATATTTTGTATAATATATTACATATTATTTATGTTGTAAATATAACTTTTAACTTGCATTACCTTTGGGCAGCAGGCATTCAAATGTCTGATTTAAAATTAAATGTATCTTAAAAGCGGCTTCAAAAATGGTTTTATAATTTCGAGGCTTTAGATAGAAACCATGACACCTGGAGCAGTTGCTCATTAAATGCTATGATATTTAATAAATCTGTTTTTCGCCTACGTTTTAAGTAATGTTGTTGCTGATATGTTTTTTCTCATAATGTTTCTCTGCTATTCAGTGGCTATTACATCCACCTTTTATAGAATTGGAATCGTGGGAATACAATGTTATAACACAATTCATGACAGATAAAAGAATTGATTTTCTTATTTGCCCGAATGATGTATAAATGTACGATGGTAAAGTCTATTACGACAGTAAATGTTTTATTGACAAATGAATTTAAAATAACATAAAATGATATTTGAGATAATAGTAGATCGTTAAAATATCTTATTCCACCTCAGACTTTTCAAAAGTAATGAAATTGTTTTCTTCAAAACTTAAGTTAAGAGTGATTGATGGCATTCTTATTCCAGTTACAATATCATTTATTCAAAAGTAAATGAAATACCATGGAAACCATGAGGATATCTAATATATGTTCTCCTCATGGTCTCATATGACTTAAAATGTGGTATGATCCATGTAGAAGGATTATAAAATTAATGTTCTCAATGGTAACATGGGAACATTTCAATGTTGACCATTTTTTATTTTAATTTTTGTGCATTTTTCCCCTGGTGTTACGAATTAATATTGTAAAATAATGTTTTTTTCCCGTATATGGAATTGTTAAAAGAAACAAGTTATTTCCTAATTTCGAAATAAATATGTTTTCTTTTAGAAACAAAAAATATTTGAAAATTATATGGACTTTTTAATGAAAGTCTGAAAAAGAGGAAATATAGGGTAGGTACCATTTGCGTTGTTGATGTATTTGTTACAATTCAAAGAAGTCTGAGAAATTGATTTGTTTGATAAGATGCAAAAAACCCAAAATCTCTATTTTACCATTATTGAGGAAAATGTACGTTCGTATAAGGAAAAATCCAAATTTGAATTCATCCATACTTTCGAGAGAAGTTAAAATTTTGCACAAAAATCAATGTTACACTTTGTTTTCCAACTGTAAAATAAATATTCCATCTAGATTACCACAAACGAATAGCATTTTATTTTTAACTGTTAGAATGAAATAGTAAATAGCAATGTACTCGATATACATGATTATTTAGATAAATGAGTAACTTTTTCACTCTTGATGGGGCATGTTAAATTTATGAGTTGCATCATTACGATCAATAAAATTCATTTGCAAAGTATTTTGAACTCATCAGAGATGGCTGCTAAGGTGTTTTATTCTTTACGTGACACTTTATTATATTATATAGTTTCGTTTGACAGAATGGATGTTGTTTTTCAACTTGTATATTTTATTTATAATATTTAATAATTTTAAGAATGAACACTTTTGATTTATTTTTTTTAATAATTCCTCTCGAAACCCGTTATTACAAAGTTTATACCTAATTTTTGACATTATTCTTTAAACAAATGGATTTTTAAGCCTTAACTAGTTCTACATAATTACAGTGCTAAAATAAGTCATTTTAAGGCAAATTTATCTAAAACCTGAAATTTTACTTAACAAAAATATTAAAATATGTATTGAAATAAAATTTGCTTTTTAAGACATAAGAAGGTAAAGAAAACAATTGAAGGGATACTTTTTTTGATGGCTTGTGAGGTTTGGAATCAGCATCTGCTTTAACACTGACAAGCATGTCCTTAACAAGTTTTTCAAGCTCTTGCCTGAGTTTGCTACAGTGATCTTCTAATCTCGGAGTAGATTTCTTGATTTCCATGAAACGCTTCCGCCATTCTTCTCGAGCTGGATAAAATTCTATGATTAGTTTTTGTTGGGTTAAAAAAGTATTCAATAATTGATAACAGAGAGAGAGAGAGAGTGTGTCAATAAATTTTGTCTTTTTTTAAATCTGTAAAGAATTTGAAAGAAATTATTTTTACTTTGAAATATCTATTAACCAACTTAAAGGCATTTTTTGTAATCTATTTCTTACAAAAGTGTTTTTTGTTTTTCTATTGTGTGATGAGGTAAATAGCTAAATAACCATTCCATTACTCTAAATTAGTCTCAGTAAATAAAATATTAAATTTTCGCTAAATGTATCTGGTAGCATATTAAATGTTAAGACGCTTATTTCTTATGATGGATTAAATTTTTAGCAAGTTACTATTACTAATAAATCGAGTGCTGGGGAATTGTAAATTTGGAAATCATTAATTCAAGAAGTTAACTTTTTTATTTGAACTTTAATATGAGTCTGGTTTCAATTCTTTGGGGAAATAAAATTTAATATTTGAAATAAAAAATAAGAAGCAAACATTTTCAAACTATTTTACTAGATAAATAACTAAATTGGGTACATTCATGTAGCTTCATATGAAGAAAAGGAGATTTGTATATGTAAATTAAAATAATGATTTAGAAAAGAGTTTCAGTCCATATATGTGTCTAATTTTGCTTTAATTGTGTGAATATAATATTTTTTTTCACTATTCTTTACTATTTTATTATTTCTACAGTTTTTTTCTTAGGAATCCAAAAATTCTTCTGGTGTTAAAATTTTCTTGAGAATTATCAAGATACTTATAAAGGATGAAGATTATCTAAGATAATTATCATCATAACGAATATATGAAGAGACACTTCCTTATGTCTCAATATTAGAAACTTGCATTAAAAGAAGCCTAATTTATTAATTGATTAATATGAAGGTTATAGTAAATTTAAGTATATTATATTCGATATTTAAATGTAACTAGTAAAAATTTTGTATACCAAATTTTAGACTATACAGCTAGTCAATTATATATTGTCTATAATTTGCATTTTTAATTAAACTAAAAATTAGTCAAGTAAGTTGAATAAATTGAAAATTCAACAGTAAATAATTAAATATTGAAAACGGAAAGAAAATTTTTGTAGTAGATTTATAAAAACATTTTATACAAAATAGAAAACTGAATTTTAAAACTATAGTTAAATAATGCTGTAACTTAATAAGACCACCTCACGGTTACTTTTTAATAATTGTAGATGTAGAATTTTGTAGATCTTTGGCGTAGAATCTTTTTATGTAGAAATTTGCTTTAAAATATTTTACTAGCACTCTCTCTTTCTCTCTCATTTATAATTAAAATAATATGGAAAGATAAGTGTTCTTTTGTTTAATTAATTATACATTAGATTATTCAGATATTTAAACACTGCTGTAAAAACTTTTGTATTCAATATTTTAATGTAAAAATTCGGATTGAACTTTCGGGTGTAATAATTTAACCTTTTATGTTTAGTTGCTTCCATTAAATGAATGTTCTTCTAATTTCGATTTCACATTATCTTTCACTTTTTTGGAACTCCATTGAATTAAATTCATCTCTCCACTAATAAAGAAAAAATAGCATTTAATATTTTTATGTTGTGCTGAAAAACACTGATCTTAAAATTAAGGATTCCTATTTTTTACTATATTCTTTTAAATAAAGTTTAAAACAATGCATTGATTTTTACGAAAAAATGAAGGTCAGAAATATCTTAAGTCTTCAGAAAAAGTTTTAATCATTTCTTTAGAAGTGCGTTGTAACAAGTAACAATTTGTCTTTCAGAATGAAGTGAACTGATCAGACATTTCATTAGTAAAAAAATTTTAATTACTTCTATCCTTGGAAGAGGCTTTTCTCTTTTGCAGGTCTCTCACTTTCTGAAGGAGAGCATCTCTTTTTAATTCTCGAAGTCTTTTCTCTGCCTTCATTTCTTCTGCTTTGGAAACTAATTTTCTCACTGCAAAATAGGTTTATATAATTGTTTTTTTCTCACATTTTGAGAAAGCATATTCACTTTCAAAATGAAGGAAAATTAACCACCATAAATTATTAGAATTAAAAATTTGTATATAATTTTGGAATAGATGAATAGTAATAAATTTTATCTAATGTACAAGTTTCAAAGTTTACTTATAAAAATTTTATAAAATAAAATGAAATAAATAAATATTCATCATTGATAACGTAGATTATATAAGTGACAATCCAGCAATTCGCTATTAAAATGGAAAAAAAAGGCACTTTAAAAAATATTACATTTCATCAAATTTTATTTTTCATTCGTTTGGATATTTTTCAGATTCATTCATGTAAATTTCTCTGTAAGTGCATTAAATCAAATCAGACCGCACGTAAACTTCAATTAGATTGTACTTATTAGGTATCCCGATTTTTGGTTGCAGTAATGAATTCTACATTAATAATATTTTTTATGTAATATTGGCTTTTTAAGATATATTCATTTTTTAAGCCAATTTCAAGTTTATAAAATAGAGTGTAAAGTAAATGAAATAAAATCTAAGATCTTGTACAAACAGTTAACAACTTATTTCTTAATACCATCAAAATATACAAACGAAAAATAAATATTTTTTATTTAACTTTTCCAGAGCACTCTTAAATTACTGCATCGATCGAATTTCTAAATCTTTTTCCCTCGGAATATCATTTCATGATTTTATATGCTATCTAATCGAAATTTCGATACAAAAACATTTGAGAAAGACGTTAAGAGTAGTTACACCTGTAGTCTTCCCTAATCAAGAAAGCTTTTGTCTAGAACAGAAATAAAGAATATTTAAGGTACGCTATTTAAATCCTCAACAACAGCCTGGATAAACGTAAGCTATTTTAGATGTAAATTTATGAATCTAAAAAAAATAGATTTTTATGAGAGAGGTAGCAGCCATTTATCCGAAGTCGCAAATAATGATGTATAGTTGTGAAGAGCAAATGAAAAATGAAGAACAATGTGTATTTCAATTTAGTTAATTACATATTCACTAAGATACATTACCAGAATTTATAGTAAACAACGTAGAATGAAACAAAGAAGTTGAAGTTAATAAAACTAAATTTATTCACTCACAATGAATTTTAGCGATTGTCATTTTATTTATTCATTGTAATTGGTTTTAAATAAACATCTGAAACACAATATAAAGTGCAAGTATTGTTTCATGGAGTACAATGATATTTAAGGCTCTATAGGTCATTTTCTTCATTTGGTTTTTGTTGAAGCAACTATCACCATAACGTCTTCAGAATTTTTGACACATCATTTTAACAATGAATTTCAAAACATCTTGTTCAAGAAAGGATATTAAAGTTTAGCGATAAGTATTTAATTTTGGGCATGCTTGATAAATACTACTGAAGGAATACATTTGAAAAACTATCGACAAGAATTTAAACATGCAATAAACATTCTTATATCGAAAAATATACTTGTTAACTATTAACTACTGTAACAAAAATTGAATTTACCCTTTGCTTTTGCTAACTTCTAAATGCTTGTATCTACAATCTTAAGGAATACTAACTCATGCTAGCTATTCATCATGCTAAGAGTTAATAGTTGACCATATCTTACTTTCGGGATCTGATGTAGCCGAATTGTAGAAGCTGGAAGCTCTGGGCATCGGAGTGGCTGCTCGCATTGGCTTAAAAGAATCTTCATCATTTTTAACACCCGAGCTTCCTAACGTTTCTATGCTATTACTGTCTTCTTCTGAAGCTACCAGCTCACCACTATGAAAACCTTCATCGTAATGATCTCTGGTGTTCTCGTCTAAATTCTTCGAAGAATCTCCTTCTCCCTGGAGCATCTTAATGGGATCTACAATAACATCTTCATCACCCATTTTAGAATGAATGTTGCAGAGTGAAAATTGACTGCTCACCGACTCTTCCTTATTGATATCATTTTCTAATAAGTGATCGAGTTCCTCTTCGTCGATGTTGCTGCTATTAGAGTGACTACCATCGCATTTATCGTTGTCCTCATTCAAAACAACCATGCTGCTTTTACAGTCAGAATTTTCCTCATCATAACAATGTTCTATAGCTTCATCAGCTTTTGAATTTTTGTTAGTTTCTTCATCAGACTGGTTTTGTTTAACATTAACTTCTGGATGACTTAAATTGGTAAGTTTATCTTCAGTTAAT
>JAPDSC010057571.1:573386-583396 GCA_026290005.1 Latrodectus geometricus
TACATATCAATTTAAACTATCTCAGAAAACGATAAAGGCAAACAGCACATGAGAAAAGGAAAAATATTGGTATTGAATGGTCATGTGATATTTTTTTCCTTGAATGAAGAAAGACTGAAAACCACAAATGATGGTTAATGAAATATTGTCATTTACTATGATGCAATATCGAATTGATATGTTTGCATTTATCAGAATAAGTTTCGTTAAAGTACCAAATGCCGTGTTTGAAAATCTAGATTCGTATTATTGGAAAACGAAAAGAGAACAGATTTATTTGATTTCCGAAAATAAGATATAAGATGCAAGGACTTTGCACACCTTACCGATAATGATATTTAGGTTATCGTTTAGGTGTAATGCATTACATTTAGATCTTTTTAGGAGACGACACGAGGTCTCTTTGTTTACATTGTGACATTGCAAATATGTATTACGTGAAGCTAATTTTCATTTTAAATTAAATTTTATAAGAAATAAAAAAATAATTTCAATACAAATGATTGCATTTAAAAATGTTTTTTAGATATTTTTAAATGAAAATGCATATGAATATTTGGCATTTTTAATAATATTGGTAAAACGCAAATCTCATTTGTTCCTATAATCAAAGAAATATTTAATAATTTAAAAATAAGAGCGCATGTACATTATGTGTTTAAATTAGCATTGAAATAAACAAAACAAAGAAAAAATTTAAATCTAAAAACTAATGTTAAATATTTGCTTTCTGTTTAATAATGTGAATAATTTTGTCCAAATTAATATACATTTAACAATTTTATTATCATATTACATTTAAAAATTTTAAGTATTGCATTATAAAAATAAAGAATATATTATTTTTTATTTCTCATTCTGATTATATTTATTTTTAATTACATGTAATGAAAATTAATTTTTTTAAAAGTTTAAGGATAAAAATTTTCTAATTATAATAGAATTTCTTTTCCCGTTAAATACATCTCATACTACTAAAATAGAAAATTTTTTAAATTAATTATTATTTTAAATTAATATAATATGCTGCAGTTAAATATTTTATTTGATATGTTTTTAGATTTAAATTTCTTTTTAATTTCGAGTTACATTCTATTTTATCATTTACAACTTAAACCTCTTTATATGTTTGGTTCTCTACAAATTAAATGTAGTCCCAGCAGTAAAATTTGATATACCTGATACGTTTTATTCATAGATCATAAAGGATAAATTAATAAATTATACATTTTTAGAGCTAATTGTTTAACATATTTCCTTTACTATCCTAGAGCTAAAATCCACAAACAAATTGCAGATACAATCATTGATTATGACAATTATAGAGTGAATTCTATTCTTCCTTTCTTTTATTCTGGGACAAAATTCCACAAACTTGATGTCGATAAATTTATAAACTATAGAGTTTTATAGAAGAAGCATATAATTTGCTTCTATTATTTAATACTAAAGTCACGTGTAGTCCTTCAACTACTACGACAAATTTGTTGTAAACAAATTCATAGAATGTATAATTTTAGAGTGTGAATTCTATGATACCAAATAAAAGTTTGTTGGTTTTACTCTTTGATTGTGTAATAGATTGATTAAAATTTATCCATTTATACTATTTATTCTCTGTTAAATTTCATTCTATGTGAACTAACTGTACTTATTTAAAAATAATATGACTAAAAAAAGAAAAACGTGTAAAATATACAAAAAATGTACTAATATTTGCTTTGTGTTTATAAAATGAGAAGATTTTTCATTTTTTTTATAAAAAATTTAACATTAATTTTACATCAAATATGATATTTTAAACAATTCGCTTGTCCCACTCACTCTTCACTCAAATAATCTGCATAATTTATTTATTAAAAACAAAATAAGTTATATAGAAGAGAAAAAAAAATATTTGATACAATAAACCGAATGTATGAGCCTTGCTCAACAATAATCAATCCAATAATCAAGCACATTATTTTCTATTTCAGATTATTTTAGTTACTGTTCCTACTTTTTTAACTTCCCTTTTATCAATAATTTTTAAAATACTAGTTAATTAATTTTCATTGAATTATTTGAATTTTTTGTATATAATTAACGAATTGATTTTAAATTATTTAATGAATTATTACCTCAATAAATTTCTGAATACAAAGAATGATTTTTACCTGAGTAAAATTTCTTCCCACGCTGCGCAAGAAGACGAAATTGTCGGGGACATTTTCAGATCCCAATTGTATATTGATGTCACCACGTAGTTCAAGAAGAGTCGTAGATGGAAGAACTCTAAAAGTAAAGAAAATAATTTTTCTCAGGAATAAAATGTATATTCATTGTTCTGGCGAAAAAATTGCATCAAGAGAGAAAATTAGCAACTGCTATGTAAATCGGCACATGTTGATAAAGAAATGATTCGCATAGAAACAGTTTACTGAAAAATAACAGCAATGAGAACTATAATTTACATTGATAGCTATTACAGATCTATTAACCTATCTCAGTAAGATATAAAATTGTATAATAATTGATCTAAAATAGGCCATCATAATATGATAATTTTATCAAAGGATTCAGAAGTATTTAGAGTCATTTATATTTCTAATGTATCTCAATAACTAGTATCTCAGTAAGATTTTTGATTTAGAATGTCATATATAAATGAAGTAGCCACATAAAAACAGTCAATGTTAGTTTTCTTACGATATGACATCTTGGTGGTTTGATAGTGTAAGTAATATTAGCACATCCAAAATGTCTCCTACATGAGATGCACTCTAACTTGTGATACAAATAGGTTGACTAATTATTTCTGCAAATCAATCTTCAAATTATCTCTTGAAATTTTATGACTTTGTCACGATGAAGTAAATTGGATTGCTGAACTGTTAACTGAGTCCAAATTTACATGTGAGGAACGTCACAACAGGAAGAAAAGAGAAATATGCTGTGTTTCTGATTGTTTTATAACTCTCGTTAAACACTACTTAATTCGTTCATATCGGCGTGCATATGAATACAATTACTGGTTCTGAGAGTTTAATAGATAGCAAATTAAAAAAAAAATTGAGTTTATTTCAAATCCTAATTCTGAATCATTAAATAGTATCTGGGTGGTATTCTTTGATAGCTTTAAATCCGGAAAAGAGTTAAATTACATCAAATAGACTTATCGATATTGTTGGTGTGGACTTTAATGCATATTCAGTTTGTTAATATTTGCGACCGAGTATCACCGTAAGATCATGTGGCAACTAATCCAGTTTTTAATGAATTATTGTCATCAAAACTACTCAATTATTTCGTAAAAATCAGGATTTGATCAATTTACTATGTGTGGTGATAATACGTATGTAATACGATGTAGTTCAGCTTCAAGTTTTAAAACTATTTTTTGAAACGCTTAAAACTATCAATTTTATTAAATATCATTTTTCAAAAAGGGCAATTCAGTTTTAAAAGCAGAGGAGAGTTAACTGTGTATATAATTTACTACTTATACAGGAAATTTTTATTATGTTAAACTTTATATTTTTTTGTAACCGTTGCTAGTTTAACTGCTGTGTAAAAATTTTTAAGCAAAGAATATTTCTATAAAAATTGTAAACTAATAATTTAAGCAAATTTAATCGCATTCATCATAATTTTTGGTAAAATAAAGAATCCTACAATATTTCTTTCAAATGAAGTAAAAATTAATTCACAGTGATTAATAGTTTATATTCCTTTAAATTGAGATAACAACATATATATATATACTCTCAGAATACTGCAGCTCCTCGTATAATTAGACCACATTGCACACAATTTTTAAGTAAATTAAATTAAGTGCTCATTTTCATTAATATATATTTTAGATAAAAGATTACGTTCTCCTCAGAGTATAAAAGCTTTATTTTTATGTTAACTAGTGTTGATAAATTGAAGATTTATATAGCGATCTTATTATGTCAAACGCCACAGTTGATCACTCAACACAGAGCAAGACATTTAACATGGTAGAATCTTACCTAGACCATAACATGGCATCGGGTATTGTTTAAGGATTAATCTTATTTCTGCCTAGGCTTGTTGCTAATGCTTATTGTCAATAGAAGTGGTGGCAACCCATAGAACATGATGGTGAACTAAAATGATTTCGTCGACTGTCAAACCGGTCGCATACAGAGTATAATGTTTTGGACTGGGATTTTTCTAGGAAGATTGGGACTTGGGCATGTTTTGGACACGATACCTTTGATACACATTTATGGCCGTTTATCGTCATATTACTATATCACACAAGTTGTGTAGCTTGTTGTTCTGCCTTTATTGCAAAGCGCTACCAACACTGTATTCCAGCTAAGTAATGGCAGTCTGCATGTCACACAGTGAGCTTTTAACTCCCTAAGTAGATTTTACATATTTTTCATTCCGTTAAACTCTCCATATCTGAATTTCATCGAATACCCGTGGGATCTCATTGGAGTAACCTGAACTGAGAACCACTAATGGAAACCGTGGATAATCTGCACACAGCAAACTTTGTGGTTTGGCAATTGTTACCTCAAGCAAACATCAATGGACTAATTGATTGATTGCCTGTATAGCTACCCGAGTTGGGTACATTAGGTGCTGTATAAATTGGTTTATAATGATTTTATTTGTCTATTTTTTAATCATTTGTATGTCCACCTCAAAACAATCACTTCTCAAATTTGCATGATGCTACAATATTTCTTGAAAGTATTATTTTTTGGTATAACAATTTCACTTTTGAAAAATTCATTAGATATATTTCTTGGTGGATACTTGATAACTTCTTGATCTCTTCCATTGTCTATTAAGATTTACTGTAAAAGCAATGATTTGTGAATATCCCTGAAACTTTACAACACTCTAGAGTAGTTCAGCTAATTATTACGTGCAATTTAATCTTTTTATAATACATTTTATAAATATTACAAAGTTAAGAGTGCGTGCTAATCACTCTTTAAGCAGATAATTTGGAAGATATTTATTACTACTTGAAATATTTTTAATATTTTATGTAGTTTCTGCAAGTCATTTTTTATTAAAAAATTATTTTTTTTGCATGCAAGTTGGTTGGTTGGGGTTTGTGGCAAAAGGTCCAAAAAGGACAAGCTGCGCTTTTTATGCACGCAAAGTTCATTTGACAGATATGGAAGGAAATTGAAGACTAATTTCTTCAAATTTCTTTTCTTTTATTTACTTCTTTTTTACCATAGTTGTTCAAAAATTGAACTTTATATAACTAATTTGATATTTTTTGTTTATTTGGTGACGTCGAAATCATTAAGAATAAAACATTGCCAGAAATCGGAAAAATGATAATAATTTATTAACGAAATAATTTCTCAAAATCTATTCTATTTCTTATTTATTTCCAAGAGAAAGAAAAAAAAGCCAATCAATCATATTTAGCTTGATATTACTTGAGCGGTATATTATCATTACTTATAATAATCTTATCCTTGTGTGAATAAATACTTACAATATAATATTTTTGTAACAAATAAAATATGTGCAAATTTTTTTTAAAAAAACAGTAAACTTTGCTCAAAATATCGATTAAATTTAAATATACATCTTACACTACTCAATATTTAAACTGCAATACTAAAAGACTCATAATTATTGAGCGAAAGCTCATGTATTGGCTGGCACAGTTGACATAAAAAAATTGATTAAAATATTAAATCAAACGAAAAGAATATTAATAAAACCTTTCTAATAAATAGTGTATTTAGAATTTTATTATGTGAACTATAAAGCAAATTAAAATTTATTTATTGCTAGTTATAATTTCCTATAGTTCTTATAGATATTCTGTGGTATTTCTGACTACAAACGATACAAATGAGCCAATAGAAACAGGAAAAGTAGGAGTGTGTAATTTAGTGTCACTAGGCAATCACTATTTTTTGAGTATTAGTGTCACTTTTTTGATTAAGTCAAAATTTGTTAATCATATCGATAGTTATTGCGCTTGAATTCGTCTCAGATAATCTTGTGGCACTTTTACTGAGGGCACGCAGCACCTATTATCTTATTTGAAAAGAGTAATCGAAAATAAAAAGAAACAACGCTTGTAAGCAATATTGAAGCTATGGGGCAAATGTATAATTTATCATAAAGAGTGAAAAAATAGCCTTAATCCAAGAGTCTAACTATCAAGGAAATTTAAATGGAATATGAATTTATCGCTATTGTGCGACAGTTGAGTTTAAATAACCTCATTTCAACATTTAACATTTGGAAACTGGATTGATGTTGATATTTGGAAACTCCGCGATCAGTTCTACTTCTTATAAGATTATTATAATGCACTTTTTCATCCTTTAAATTCTTTGAGTGTTATTTTTTAGATTTTAGATCACTTCCAAGAAGGATTAGAGAAAAGATATCTCAGTGATGCCACAAATGAAATTGAAAACTTATGTTGACTTATGAAAACTTTATGGTCGTGCAACTTCACTCAGAAGTGTATTTCTAGCAAAGAAATATAGGGGGGAAATGCAACGAAGAGGGCACCACTTAAATACATGTGTCATATCGAGATTCTACCAAGACCAATATAATCTCTAAATTTAACTTTAATCCATTGGTGTCACTTTACTTTATTTACCAAAAGGAAATTTTAAAGAAAAGACAGAGTTGGAAAAATTAATTAATTTTTAATAATAAATTCACTCACAACAATGTAAATTTAGAATTCGCAGTAAATTTTCATATAATCCATAAGTTACTGGCAGAATTTTTTCTTCCTATATTTAATATATTTTAAAGAAAAAAGTTCAAACTCACAATTATTTCAGTTTTAGACTAAGTCGGCATTAACTCGAACTTGGAAATCTTCCAGAAGGCATTAAAAATGATAATATTTTTAAAAAATGTCACATATTTCCCAATGAAAGTTTTTTATGTTACTATCATATTTAATTTCCTTGCACATTAAAAATTAAAAGTAATGTTTTGCATTTTTGATGTCTTCCATTATAAATAGACTGCTATTACATATATTTTCTTACTTTTTTTCAACATTATTCATAGGTCAATGCAATGTCAAAAAAGTTTGATATCTTGAACTAGTTTTTAAAACTGACACAGAATCATTTATATATAAGTTTAATATGTTCAAAACCCACTTAACGATACATAAAGCAAACAAGACATATTTTCGCTCATAATTTTTAATCAATTTATTTGAAAACTACGAAATTGAAAATAAGAGCTGACTTTCGAATTTCAAAGGATGACCGCACTATCGAATTAGTTATGGTAACTCACTACAAATGTTTGATGAAAATTTCAAATGATTCTCACAAAGGGGATATCAAATTAGTAGATCATTTGTCACAAGCTTAAATTAAATTATTTTCAAACTATCATTAGTTTGGAAATATCTGATATTCAGAATAATTTTCTTTCGAAATATAATTGTGAAACTCAAAAAGAATTTTTTAATGATTTAACAAAATTTTTAAATAAAAAAAATTTACATCCAATTTTCAAAAGACCTAACAGTGTCCCCCATGTTACAATCAAGTTTTTAAGTGGCCGCCTGCGTTAACTAATCTAGAAAAACTACTTTTGGCCTAACAAATAGTCTACGTGTTAATTTTCCATCTGAAACGCTTCAGAATTTAAATCGATTCTATATGCTACCATTATGAAACATACTTCATATTTCATTTACATTACCATTGCCATTTTAAAGCACTAAAGATACTATTTTAATAGGGAATTTTTCAATTTTAATCTTGTTCTTTTTGTCTGAAAATTTCATGTTCCTTTATATCGATGATATAAATACCTTTTTCAATTTTTCAATGTTGATTTGAATAATTGAAACAATTATGATTGCAATTGAAGTATTTTTTAACTAGTAAATTGTTAAACAAACAATAGAGTCATAAATTAACATGTTAATTATTTCCAATGAATCCTTTATATACAGTAATTTATCATAAATTGCAATGGTAACCACTGATATGTCATAACTAAAAAAATTTTATTTCTCTCTTATTGAAATTATAATATTGTCTTTTCACTAGATATTAATATAAGCTAATAGTTAAATTAGATTAAGATTGATATGGAAAATTCCTTAATTTAATACAATTGAAAATTATTTTAAACATTAACTTGTTATTGAATTTTATATATCTTACTTAATCAATCATGTTTAAGTAATATTTGATTTCATTTAAATGTAACAAGTCAATACAGCAATTAAGCACTGCTTCCTTCCTTTTTAATACTTGGGCTGTTCTAAAATTATATTAATAAAGTTCTAAAATTACATTTTAGAGCTTCTTTCTAGTACTGAGCAAAAACACGATTTAGAAAATCTTCAATTTTTCAAGAATAATAAAATTTTTACACTTTTAAAAGCTCATATTTTGTTGGAAGTACAGTATTTTAACTATTTATTTTGATAAATTTGCTTTTATAACTATTTATTTAACTATAACATAGTATAGCAAAAATAATGGCGACAAATCCTATAATCATTTAAAGTAAATGAATTATTTTTTGAAAAATAATGACTATTATATGCTAATTAGCTTGTTAAAATTTTTATAAATAATGCAAAAATTTTATTTCTTAAACTGATATATTTTAATATTTAGCATCTTAAAATATTTCATTGTAATTCCTATCTATTGAGATTTGTTACTTGGTTAGAAATAACCTGAGACTTTTAGCTGCTCTAACATTTGCCTTTTGTAATCTAGTAAAAAGAAAAAGATTCAAAATCTCTTGATATTTAAAAAAAATTTAATAAACATCTTAAACTTGTTTGAGATAGATGTGATGATTTTAATTAACTATTTATAATTGATTATTTGCTTATGGATGTTCAGATTATGCCAAAATGTTTTTCCAGGCTTGGTATGTCTAAGGCAAATGCAAAATTATATGTTCTGCTGTATCAACTGCATCTAATCTGAATCAATGATATTGAAACAATAAGGAAGAGCAGGAATGAGTAACATATCTAATAGGAATCTAGTCAATAATACATCTTCCGTATATGACCCGAGAGATTTACTCACTTAATTCCACTATGGGAAGTCTCCAAACTCATGGTAACATTAACTATTTGTGAATATTTGATTTTGAGAGTTCTCAATTTTACATTTGGCGAGTGAGTAAAAACCTTCTGTAGTCAGTTACTCTAGAGCCCTACTAGTATATGTGACTTGTTTCTTTAGTTAATCTGCTTTTTCATTTTTTATAAAGTTTGTATGAGCTGGAAACCAAATACTTTGAAGTGGTGTTAACAATTTTGATGTCTGCTACATTTGGGATTTGAGACGTAGAATTATCTTGTAGATCTTTGATTACATTACACAAGAGCCATATGAACAGATTTGCTACCAGTATATAATATATTTATTTTATCATAATTAAAACAGCTCATCTATTGCTTGGTAGATTCCAAGCGCTTTGGCAGTAAAAACTGAATTTATGTTATTTACAGTGTATCCAAATGATCACCATTCAGCAATGGAGGTGATACCCCCTTTCTTGGGTGCATCTGCAGTGGTAATAAAGGGATGGTCTGGCAATCTCTTGTCAACATCATTAATGTATTAAATAATTTCTTAAGGGGTTAAAGATTTATTCTGGAAATCGAAATTATCTTCATGGATAGAGAAGTTGTATCCAAAGGCAATTTGCGAGTTCACAATCTATTGTAGCTTTTTACTGCAAATTTCTATTTTCTGACACTATTAAACACAGTTATTTCCTTTGTAACTTTACATCTTTGTCATGTGATGAGGTCATTTCTAAATTGGTACCCTTCTCTATTTACCACGCAGTATTAGTGAAGAGACATTAGAACCTACTGAGTTTCTTTATATTCATAAGCCCTCATAAGACAATTATTTTCAAAAGATCATGTATTGAATTTGCTACCTTGTGGGAATGAGAAGACAATTACTCATGAGATATACATTGATTTTAACAACCCCATATATGTTAGTTTTAACTTAAAAACAATTTCATAAGAA
>JAPDSC010057571.1:583496-630641 GCA_026290005.1 Latrodectus geometricus
TATATATATATATATATATATTTATATATATATATGTATGTATTTGTATTAATCAACTAACAATATTTAAAAAAATTAATAAATTATTTTTAAATAAAAAAAAAATTAAAAACTTTTTAACTATTGTACAACCAAAAATTTAAATACAGTAACACACACCAATAATTTTAAACTCACAAGAGAGAATTTAAGAACTCAATCTTATAAAGAGACAAACAGTAGTTGTTAGCAAGCTATAGCTATTGTTCACTTTTAATTGTGATATTCAACTGACATGTTTTTCTCAGCATAACGTTTTGTAAAAAGACAGACTTCTTTACATCTTACTTTTTATAAGGGAAAAAAAAAAAAAAAAACGAAAAGTTTATATTCACTTTAACAACTAGATTAATCCGAATTCACCTAATTGAATTTATTAATCTCAATTCTATTAATCCAAATTATCTATTTTCATTTGAACTCTCTGAGAACATATAATTATCTACTAGCTTTAGTTTGAATTGTTCCAGTTTCAATACTGATTATTTTTGATCAATGAGAGATAAATATTGAACTTCCGATTGTTACTTCCTTCACTTTAAAAATCCATAAAAACATTATAATTTGTTGATAAATTCATCAAGGAGTGTATCCAGGTTCTCACCTTTTCAAAATAGTAAGATTATTGATTATTCCGAATAATTTTTATAGACGACCAAAAGAACCTTTTAACAAATCTGTGATAGAAGTCTGTTCATTATATACTATTAAATATTCGTCTTAAATTAGTTAATCAAGGTAAGTAAATCCATAAATCCAATAATCAATACATTCTGTGTTGTTAAAATATTCTAAATATATAGCATTGTAATTCGATTCAAGCAATTAAAATATAATTTTAGTTAAATCATATTTCTAATAATCATTTGCAACTAAATAAAATATTTAAATCTTTGAGATTTTTAAGGCGTATAAATAGTTTTTAAGGACCATATAGCTTATAATACAAATTTTGGAGATCTTTTTCATAATCACATCAATCAACAAAAGAATGTTAAAAAATTATTATTTTAAATTAGTTTTTATTATGTGTAGATTCAACAAATATCTTCGAGAATATTATTGCCCTTTATAATTTTTAAAAAATGTTTGATCTAATTACAAAAACTTTTCTGTATTTTCATTTGTAAAGAGTAAATTGTTATTTAATATGTTATAATAATTTTTTAATAAAGATAGAAGCGTTAAATTATTACTAGAAATAATTAAAATTTAAAATTTTGTAAAAAGTATTCAAAGAAAGGAATTTTTGATATTGTTGGATATTAAATTTCTTATATTATTGTAAAATTTACTTATAATACTACGAATGGTTAATGTCTTGCATAGAGGGAAATTATTGATTACAAAACAATTTTATTTAATATTTTATCATGCATGAAAGGTCCTAAATACATACTTAAAAATGAAAAATAAAAAATATTAATAGTATTTACAATGTCAACAAGTAAAACCAAACATTTTTATGAATGTGATGTTTGGGTATATAAAATTAATAATATAAAAAATGTGTTAAATATTTTTCGATATACATTTAATTCCTTATACATATATATACATTTATTATCCTCATCATGAGACTACTTAGATAGTACTTTAATAGAAAAATATAGTAAATGCATATTATTGTTGCATTTAAAAAAATTCTGAGTTTCTGAATAATAATATTCTTATTTATTTTAATTTTGAGTTTGTTCCAAATTTTAGTTTGTGAATTTTCATCAAAATGTTAGAGTATTATTAATGACAAATAATTTACTTTTTTTTTATTATGGAGAATTAAAAAATGATTTAAAATAATTACTTTTCACAATTTTATTTTATTAATTTTGTATTATAGTCTTCACAAAGTAAATATCTTTAATCACATAACTATATTATCTCTCTTCTAAATTTTGCCTGAAACAACATTACCAAAGTCTAACAAAATTAATTACTTTAATATGGAATTACAGCAAAATGTGAAAGTTTTTATGAAATTGAGCAGTTATTTTTTTCTATTATTTATTTGTTTTCAATATTATTACGCATTTCATAATAGTAAACTTTGTGTTCTGTAGATGTCGCTTCATTCATATTCTTTTAAAAAATGCTTATTAGAAAATTTTAAAACTGAATTCAAAATTAAAATAGTTCGATTACACGCACACACTCACATACAAAAAAAAAAAAAAAAAAATCGCTTTGAAATATTGCAACTCACCTAAAAAAATATTAAATTCGACGTCATGCGATCTGAAGTGAAGACAACATATTAATTGTATGATTGCGCCCTCTACTTTTTTTCATCTATGTTTGTTGTCTGAATAAAATCTGTATGTTAGAATGAATAAAAGTTATTTTTGTTGTCATGTTTTTGATTTAAACATTCTTTAATGATCAAACTAACTATAAGTAATCAAACATAAATCTTATTTTCTTGGAAACGCGATGAAAAATTGTTGAAAGTCGGGTCAATTTCAACTAACGAAGATATCGGTGACGTCAACCCATTTCTAGCCAATCCCTAAACACGAGTCGCTTCCTCGCATCGGTTTTTTTTCACTGTATCCCGCTCCCTCTCAGGCTCGCCAGATTAATAAATCTAACACATGCGTTGCAGAAAGACGTCTGGACTGATTTCATACATCTGTAATCAATATCTGGTAGGCATTTATTTTAAATTTGTTTCATTTATTCAAACGATGATTTTTTGAGATATTAATTTTAAACAACGACATTTTTATTTGACCAGAACAAAAGGCGTGTGTAAGCTGTTAAATTCTACCGGCATACTTATCATTGCTCTTATAAGTGTAATGATTTAATTACACTATATTTTTAACTGTCAAAAAATATTTAACTTATTGCAGTTCTTTGCTGTAACTGTTAATACTGATAGATATATCAATCTATGATCGTTCGCAGGTGTCATGCACCCTTCCAATCGGAATCCGCCATTAAGTTCAACTACAGCTCCGTTCGTTTGTCAAAATGCTAGTATGAAAAAAAAAAAAAATCATTTAAAATCTAAGTTCATAATCAGTAGTATAATCTGGTATGTTGGATAGTGTATACAAATAAAATTTGTCATGAATATTTTTCTCTAACACCACGTGTGTTTCTAAAATTACTGTTACGACGAATTGTAAACAAAAAATTTTAGGTTGCACAAGAAATATCTAAACAAAGGTTTTGCGTCATGTTTTGCCATTCCTAACAGCATTTTATCTGTTTTATATCAAATTATTATGTGTATATACAATTATCAACAGATTTATTCGTAAATTTTTACATAAAGAAGTTGCGCTTTATTTTTTTCTACATTCTTGAAATTCTCGTTAAAGCTCAAATCGGTGTGATTATGTTTAAAGGATTATAATGTCTAAATTGTTGATTGATTTAAAAGCAAACTTCATAATAGTTATGTGCTGGTATTTAGAATGATTTTTTTTCATAGGAAATATTTAATATATGTTATAAATTGGTACATCTGAAGGAATATATATTTTTTATATTAGAGAAACTTATTTTATGTATATTGTTGTTCTTAAATTTATAGCTTAATAAATGTATTAATAATACAATAGCTCAAAAGAATGTATTCGATCTTTCTATGTTTCTTAAATTAGATAATATTAAAAGTACAATTAATTTTATACTTTTAACAAGTATAAACTTAATCTAAAAAAGTATCTATTTGTAAAAGTTCCTTTAATATATTGCCAATATCAAAATCTTTTAAATAGATGTATTAAATTTCTAACTATTTTATTTATTATCTGGAAGTGTGTATATTAGCTGCTTTTGAAATATTAAGTTAAAATACTTTATATATTACTTTTTAATCAATAGACATGTATGATTGATATTTTTGGGTATATAATCCCTTAGTTAAAAATTTTGACAAATGATTGTATTCAAATTTGCCATATGAAACCTTATATTTTGACATTAAATAGTTTTGTTGTTTTACTTGCAATAAATATTAGTAGAATATATTTTATACTGTTTGAGATCCTTAAAATATATTTGCAAAGCAATAATTTAAAAATAATCCAGCATTCTTTTTTACTACATCTAATGAATTCTTCATTGTGTATGGGTAATAATCATTTCAATTTTTATTAAGAAATATATTATTATTAGATGAATAATTATTAACTGACTAATTATATTAAAATCATCAAAAATTTTGTTTAGTAAAGCTCTATTAAAGTTTGTCATGTGCTTTGAGTTTGATGTGATATAAAACAAATGTTAAAATTTGTTTTCTATTTTTAAAATCAATAATTAGGATGTTTTGTAATCTTACATTTTTTAAAAAGAATTATCAAATGTCTAAAAGAAATGTGGAGGAATTCGCATTTTAGAATGAATCTGGTTTAAAGTGGTGGATTTAGTTATTTTAATTACTGTGTAATCATGTTGAAAAGCAGAAATAAGTATAAAAATTTGCTTGTCCAAAATACTGTGTAAGTCATGTAAGTATATGTCAGATATCAACCAGCAGCTGTCAACCTGGTACAATTTAAATACCTAAAAACTTCCTCTGGCCCTTCAATTATGCAAGTACTGTTTCTTAATTATTAGAAAATTACAGCATTTGTCTAAAATAATAAGTACTTCATGAAGTTAAGAATTTTATATTTTGTATAACTATTCAAAAAAAAAATATATTTCTCATGAAGGATTTGTGAAGAGTTAAACATAAATTGTGAATTATTGTAAAAGTCAAAAGTGTCATAAATAATTGATGAAAATTTTTTGAATATTTAGATTTATATAGTTAAATATAAATTGTTGAGAGGTATTAATAATTGTCAAATATATCAACTTAAAATAATAAATGCATTAAAAGTATTTATTATAATATAAATTGCCAAAAAATTTGCTAATTTTATGAAGAACTTTTTTTTAGTACTTATGATTTTTAGCTTTTGGATTAATTTGATTTATGATTCTGACAAATAAATTCCAATGAATACAAACTGATTAAAAATAGTGTAAATTTATATGCTTTTAATACATTTTAAAATAATATAAATCTGATAAGGGGTCCTTAAATGTTCATAAAAAGCATTAAACAAACTAGGATTATTGAAATAAGAAAACTTTTACATTTTTTGATATAAATAATTTATCCTAAAAATATACTAAATTTTTCAATTTATGTCAGGAAATGAATTAAACTGAAAGCTTTGGAAAAAAATAATTAGTTACTAAGAAAATTTTTTACAAATAAATTTCTTTGACATTTTATAATTATTATAAATTTAGCATAGCTTTTAGGGGGAAAAATGGTTTTTTTGAATTTTTATTTCTTTAAATTGGCAGAAATGTGTCTTTTGCCTCATAAAATTATCTCATTATAGCCATAATTTTCTTCTAATAGCTAAATCAAATTACTTTTATACTGATCACTTTATTAAATAAAATATTATCTAAAAAAAGTTTTCTGTTTGATAAGTATCATTGTTCAATGTAATTATATTTTTCAATATATAAAAACTTTGAACTATATAAATCTTTTCTAGTTCTGTAAATTTAAATTTAATTTAGCATTTTTCTCAAAGATGTAATTATATAAATTTATTATATGTTATTATTAATGTTGAAAAATTGGCTGCACAAATATTATGAATGTCAAGTACATAAACTAGAGGAAGAATAAAATCTTTGAGAGATAACAAATCACAATGTTAGCAAGAAAGTATACTTTTATGCTGACCATTACTTGTCACTAATTTTTTTATTAAACAGCCATTTTTTAGTCTCATCAGAACTTTAATATTTATGAATAATTTTATATAGTATACAAGATATAGACACAGATTCATATCTTAAAAGTTAATAATAGCATAAAAATTGTACTGAAGTTCAAGATAAGAAAAAAAAAGAATGACTATTAACAGAATGCTAAAATTATGGAAAATGAATAGAGCTTTTAACTTTTTTAAATTGTACAAGGAAAATATTTATATTAAGATAATTGCATTTTTAGCAGATGACCATTTCTCACACATTCATCTCACATTAACATATCTATTAAGTAAAGTAAAAAAAAATGCATGTTTCATTTAATTTATATTATGTCAAAAAACATGCAAGAAATTAAACATTTTTAGAGTTTCAAGTGATATTTTTATAGTTTACAAATGAGAAAAATTATTTTGATGAAATTGCTATGGGAACTAATTTTTGTGTATTAATTATTCAAGAATGCTAAAATTGTATCCAAAACATTTTTTGCCTTTTTCTACAAAAATATTTTTTATGATAAAGATTATGTGATTCATATAAATGATATTTTTAGATTGTGTATTAATTGTTATAACTTTGTTATTTTAATTCTTTTGTTTGTACAACAGTAGAACAAATAAAATTTTATTTGCACTGACCACAATTTGCATTAATAATATAAATATTTAACCAGTTTTTTAAAATATTATGGAATGTGTAATACTTCATAGAATCTTATTATACAATACAAATACAAAAATTATGGAAAAAATAGCATCATTGTTGATAAAGTGCATATGAATATAAAAATATTAATAATCCACATTTTTCTTGTCATTTCTGTAAAGTGCCAAATGAATTTGTCTTGCATGGGAAACTTATTCATATAAATGGAATTGTGATTAAATGAATGTTAATTTACATTTCATTAAATTGTTTGGTGGGTGCATAATTTTGGTCCTCATAATCAAATGTGTGATATTCAATAAATTATATATTAACATCAAATCTCCTTTTCTACAGCCAAACTGCTGAGTAATAACTCTACCTTTTGATTCAGCTATTCATTATTTTGACTTTATCACAATTTAGTCCATGTCTAATTAAAGCTATTTAGCAAAAAGTAGAATGACAATAAAATTAACGAAATAAACTCTTCTATTATTTTTTAAAAATAGAAAAGAGTCCCCATTAAGGAAAAATTATGAATTGGCATTTTATATACATTTACAAATGTTTTGTTATAAAAGGTACTTTAATATAATAAGTTCTCTTTATAATAAAACTAGTATTATTAACTTTAAAAAAAAAAAAAAAAAACTTTTTTGAATGGAAACTTATTTTTCTTTTTTCAATTCTCTTGTATAAAGTCTATAAATTAAAACATTAACATTTAATACAAATATGACCATGTTTGTAATAAATGCAAAAGCATATTTTCTTATATAAATTAACTAAATTAGAAAACAGCAAGTTTTCCAAAGAGGATGCAGTAACAAAATGTATTTTAGAAATATATATTAAGATTTTGTTTTTTGATGAATTGTTGGAAGAGTACCGTGATAAATTTGAAGTTCATTTTTCTGTTCATTGAAACATACCAAAGAAAGTGCAGACTTAGCAAAGTGACTTCTTGCAAATATATATTGCTATAAACTTCAAAGATTGTCTGCTCAATAGATTAAAGAGTGTATAATCAAATGGTTTGCACTCTAGTAATCGATTAGATGATTTGTGGGTTCAAATCGCACTTTAGCATTGATGTTAGTTTAAACCACTTTAATCTCCCGGTCTGGATTAATTAGGGCTCTTGTGTATAAAATGACTGGAATATCAAACTATCGTCTTTTCTTTCCTGACAGAAAAATGAACAGTATCTAATCTAATGTCATTTATAAGAACTGGATAAGATACATTAGCTATATATAATTTTTCACATTAGGACTTTTGTATGCATGTTTGCTTTTGTAACTGTAAAAGTTCCAGTCCAATGTGATATATTTTTAGTGGACATCAGCTAATATCATTCTCTGTGAACTCCTATAATATGATCACTTTATTAATGGTATTTCTTTTAGACATAACAATTGAAATATGTGGTGTACCAGAAATAATTTCTTGGTTTATAAACTGGGACATAATATTCCTGTCGGGCAGTAACAGATCACATATTATAGAGATCTTGATGTAATTACCTTAGAATAATATCTTCTTTCATCCTTCCTATTCTTCAGACATTTCCTTGAATGATTACTTTTCTCTAATGTGTTATACAATTACATGGAATTTGGATCTGTATTTTTCAAGACATTGCCATGTATCTAACTTGCAGAATCACCATAGTAAAAGTGCATTGCAAACAGATCTAAGTGATAAAATGTTAAGCGATATTTAATAAATAAATATGCTTGTTTATTATATGTGTATGTTACTATTGAAAGCAACCATTGCAATGAATATTTAATATGTAAGCAGATATTTAGTAGTATGAGTAAGCATTATAAGTATTAAATAATGTATGCATTTGTGATAACTAACAGTGCTTGCTAACTATTAAATTAGTGACTTATTATTGAACTTGCAACCAAATGCTTATCACCCTGGCCTTTGATTCAACAGAATATTTGCAATGATTTGGAATCCCACTTTGAATTGTAGACCAGTGTTTATAGTTAACCACTATGGGCAATAAAAAAGGTTATGAAGAAATAGGTCTAGCCCTTTTTTTCGGTCTGTCACTAATTAGAGTTTTCAATTTTTTAAAACAATCTAGTGCATAATTCAAATTTTTAATAAATCCATTATTTCAAAACCACTTGCTGTAATTTTTTATTTATCTATGTATCATGTATAAAAATATATGATAGTGTACATATTTGTAATAACAAAATGATAATTTTACAATTATTTCTGCAACATATTTAAAAAATTTCGCTCTGATATTAGTGTGATTGATATAAAAAAAAAAATATTAGCATGTTTAATGTTGAAACAAATTTGAAATTTTTTTTGTATTAGCTGTGTAGTTTGTATTTATAATTCAGTCTGATTTTTTAAACATTTTATTACAGTTTCATAACTGTTTTATTATTTCTTTTAGGAACCTTTGAATTTTGAATTTTTATTTACTTAAGACATGGAATCCTCAGATCTACTGTCAGCAGCATTAGACGAATCTGGCATTAAGCCTGAAAATGACCAGACATTTAATGAGAAAGAATTTGCTAAAGCCATGCCCAAGCATTCACTCCCAGAAAATTATATGCATATGCCCCAAATGTCAAATCATTGGCATGGAGGAGGTTTCCCATTTAATCCTGCTGCCATGATGGATTATGCAAGATTTCCATTTATGGATAAAAACATGGCTAATATGATGCGACCAGAAATGTTTAACGCTGCAGCTATGCAAATGGCATTACAGAGCCAAATGATGAATGGATTTACTGGTATGCCTTATGGTTTGACGTCAAAAGACATAAATCCATATTACATGAATGGTGATCATCTAATACGGCAGATGATGATGGGAGGCACTATGCAACCTAGACCTGAACATGAAGAACCTGATGATGAGGAAGAAGAATTAGGAAGAGCTGAGACATATGCTGATTATATGCCATCAAAACTGAAAATTGGAATAAGGCATCCTGATCCTGTGGTTGAGACAAGTTCATTATCTAGTGTTCCACCACCGGATACATGGTATAAACTTAGCATTCCTGAAGAAGTTATTGACAGAGGCTTGCTCTCTGCATTGCAGTTAGAAGCTATTACTTATGCATGTCAGCAACATGAAACAATCCTTCCAGATGGTACTCGAGCAGGATTTTTAATTGGTGATGGAGCTGGTGTTGGTAAAGGGCGTACGTTAGCTGGCATAATTTATGAAAACTATCTTCTTGGCCGAAAACGCGCAATATGGCTCAGTGTTTCTAATGATTTAAAATATGATTCAGAAAGAGATTTGAAAGATATTGGAGCAGGAAAAATTGAAGTGCATGCTTTAAATAAATTTAAATATGCAAAAATCTCTTGTAAAGCAAATGGCAGTGTAAAGAAAGGTGTTATATTTGCTACATATTCCTCTTTAATTGGAGAAAGTCAATCTGGTGGCAAATACAAAACTCGTCTAAAACAGCTTTTACATTGGTGTGGCGATGATTTTGATGGATGTATAGTATTTGATGAATGTCATAAAGCAAAAAATCTTTGTCCTGCAGGCTCTAGTAAACCTACAAAAACAGGTTTAACAGTTTTAGAATTGCAAAACAAACTTCCTAAAGCACGTGTGGTATACGCAAGTGCAACTGGTGCATCAGAACCAAAAAATATGGCATATATGACTAGACTTGGCTTATGGGGTGAAGGTACACCCTTTAAAGAATTTTCTGATTTCATATCTGTTGTTGAAAAACGAGGAGTTGGCGCAATGGAATTAGTTGCTATGGACATGAAATTGCGAGGTTTATATATGGCTCGTCAATTAAGCTTTGCTGGTGTTACATTTAAAATTGAAGAAATACCCTTATCACCTGATTTCATTGAAATGTATAATGAGTCGGTAAAGATATGGGTTGAAGCTCGTGCTAAGTTCCAAGAAGCTGCTGAATTGATGGAAGGTGATCCAAGAACCAAGAAAACTATGTGGTGCCAATTTTGGGCATCTCATCAAAGATTTTTCAAATATCTATGCATTGCTTCTAAGGTGAGACATGTTGTACAATTATCAAGGGAAGCTGTAAAAAATGGAAAGTGTGTTGTCATTGGTTTACAATCCACAGGAGAAGCCCGAACCTTGGAACAGCTTGAAGAAGCTGGTGGTGAACTAACAGATTTTGTATCAACTGCTAAAGGCGTCTTCCAATCTTTAGTTGAAAAACAATTCCCAGCTCCTGATCATAAGAAAACAATGAGACTTTTAGGACTTGATCTTCAAGCAGGAGGTAGTTCTGCATCTCCATCTGGTGCATCCACATCAACAGGAGGAAAACGAAAGCCTTTAAGACGTGCTAGACAAGGTGTTAAACGATACAGAGAGTATAAATTTTCCGATGAAAGCAGTAATTCCGATTATGTGCCAAGTGGGGGCAGTGATTTTGAACCATCAGGAGATGAATCTCCAGGGATAGAGAGTGATGACATGAATGCTGGTTCTGGTTCTGATTCAGAAAGAGAAAGTGACTTTAATCCATTTGATGATGAATCTGACAGTAATGGGCCATGGGCTTACCGAAAAAAGAACAAAAAAGAAAAGGGTAAGAAACGAAAAAATAAAGCTAATCACAGCTCAAAGAAACATAAGCAACCTGCAAAACCTTTGCCGCCACTTGATGCTGTGGAGAAAGCTTCTGCTATGAAAGCTTCTCTGTTAGAGAAAATAGAACGATTAGGTGACATGTTACCACCTAATACACTTGATCAATTAATAGATGATTTAGGGGGTCCTGAAAATGTTGCAGAAATGACTGGTAGGAAAGGTAGAGTTGTCAGTAATGATGGCACAATACAATATGAATCTCGTTCTGAAGCTGATGCACCATTAGAAACTTTAAATATGATTGAAAAACAAAGATTTATGGATGGAGAAAAACATATTGCAATAATATCTGAAGCTGCAAGCTCTGGTATATCCTTGCAATCCGATAGAAGAGTGAAAAACCAAGCAAGGAGAGTTCACATTACACTAGAATTGCCCTGGAGTGCTGATAAAGCTATCCAACAATTTGGAAGAACACACAGATCAAATCAAGTTAATGCCCCAGAATACTTATTCTTAATTTCTGATCTTGCTGGAGAGAGGAGGTTTGCATCTATTGTTGCAAAGAGATTGGAAAGTTTAGGAGCTTTGACACATGGAGATAGGCGAGCTACTGAAAGTAGAGATTTAAGTCAGTTTAATATTGATACAAAATATGGCAGAACAGCTCTGGAGACTGCAATGAGAGCAGTGATGGAATATGAAGTACCACTTGTACCTCCACCTACTGATTACAAAGGTAATTTCTTTTATGATATTCGCAAAGCATTAGTTGGTGTTGCTATGATTACGGAAGATCCTATGACTGGATATCAAATGTTAGAAAAAGATTACAACAACATGAGTAAATTCATGAACAGAATACTAGGTCTTCCTGTTCACCTTCAAAATTTGTTATTCCAGTATTTCACAGACACTTTAGATGCTGTTATAGCACAAGCTAAAAAAGCTGGAAGATATGATTTAGGTATTCTTGACTTAGGTACTGGTGGCGATATGGTTAAAAGAGAAAAGCTTGATGTCTTTTTGCAAAAGCATGCAACTGGTGTTGCTAAAACAGAACTGCACACAGTTCTTGTTGAGCGAGGCTTAAGCTGGGAAGCTGCTTTAGAAAAATTAGAAGAATGTTCTGATAAAGATGAAGGTTTTTATCTATCTTCACAAGCTCGGAATAATCGAAAAACTGCTATTTTAGCTGTTGCTGATAGTGGAAGATCAAAAGGAGGTAAAGGAAAATTATTTAGAGTGTATCGGCCAAATACAGGTCTTCAGGCCAAGCAAGAAACCTTAGAAGAATTAAAATCAAAATATCATAAATCCACCAAAAAAGACGTTGAAGAACATTGGAAAGAAAACTATGAACAATCTGCTGAACTTTGTAGTCATATGTATTGGTATGGTCAATGCCGTCGTCAGACAATGGGTGTTAAGTGCGAAGTAGGTCTTCGTAAAAGGAAGTATTATGTTTTGAGTGGTTCAGTTCTCTCTGTTTGGACTAAACTAGAAAGTATATTTTCTGCACACCATGGTTCACACAATGCAAAGTTGCAAGTCATTCGACTAAAAATAGAAGATTCAGCAAGAGTTGTTGGGTGTCTTATCCCTGGGAATGTTGTAGAAATTTTAAAGAAAGTTTTGGCAGAAGATGCAGAGGAGGTTGATGAAAAAGAATTTTAACGTTTTTTTCACACTTCTTTGAACTAAATTGACATGTGATATTGGTGAGATAGAATTTGAAGTTGTAACTTATTATCTGAAGAATAATGTGCAAATGGACACTTAAATCATTGTTGCACTAATCATCATAGAAATTGTAAAGCTGGCATTGTTTTACTTTTTGTCTTGTACATTGTAATTAATTGTGTGATTGCAGAAAAGCTACAACTTTTTGTATTGTATGTCTTGGCGAGGTTCCTCATCTTCAATTGTGTTTCTTCCTCCATTATGTTTTAGAATCAGTAATAACATAGTAAAATACATCTTTTACATATTCTATTATAAAATTTTTTGATATTTGTAAATTAGAAGCTTTATAATTTTGAATTATCAAAAACAGATTAAATTACAGGCTTTTTCATGTTGTATCAATACTTATCCTTTTAAACATTGATTACTGTTAATGTTTGATCACAGATTGCATACTTATTTTAAACACATGTTATGTTTTCTATATTTCACACATTTGTTTAAGCTGATGTTATAGAGCACACTTTAATTTCAAAGTAATGGAAAAATAATTTTTATTATTTTTTTAAAATGGTCCCCTTAAAAATTATACCAAAATTTTAAATGAAATTTATGGGACACATAACTAACACTGGAAGATTCCATCATGTATATAGTATCATAACATGCAAGTTTTTAAATATTTGTAATTTATTTATTGGTAAGTATTTAAAATAAGCCTGTGACTGTCAAACTATTTTGAAACTTGAAATTACATTTTGAACAAAATCTCAAGTGTTACCTAATTTTGAAAGATCATATTTTTTTAATCACTCCATCATGGACATAAATTCTATTAGAATTTTTATTTTAAATGAAATGAATATTTTGATCATTAATTTTGTCTAAAAATTTGTAAAGCAATATAAGTTTGATTATTTCAATCCTGCCAGTTAATATAAATCATAATCATTTAATGTCAAGAATTGCTTAAATTTAAAAAATCTAAATAAAATTATTTTACTTTACTTAAGTGAATCAATAAATAACTTTAAAGTATTTCATTAATTTTCATAAATTATTTTCTTTAATAAGTATTCAATTACAAAAAGAAGAACTTGATATTTGGATGTCGATTTTTAAATTTTTTTTAATTGGAATAAGCTTCCAAGAATTGTATTTAAAAAGATTACCTGTGTGAAGCAAAAATCTTTGCTGTTTGAATACTCAATATAGTTGCCATTTTCTCATGTTCCAATATTTCTATTAATAGAAATATATTTGAAATGAAATCTGTGAATTATTTTCTGGTGATCTAAATTTACAAATTGGTATTTCTAACTTGTGATAAAATGTGTAGTCAAGTGATTTCCTATGAAAATTTTAGAAATGCTCAACCAATGAAATACAAAGTTTATGTTAATAAAAGAATATAAACTAATGCCTATTGTGAATATTTTAAACCATTTTAATTAAATACATGTAAATGATGAAATTAATCCAGAGGTTTGAAAACTAGGTTACAGCACTTTTTTGTGTGAGGATTTATAAAGAACATTCAAGGGAATGCACAAAGTGTTTGCTACCTTGTAATTTTAGTGTTCTGTTATCGAAGTTAACAGTAGCAGGATAAGGATAAATTCATAAATTACTAATAATAATTGGCAAAAAAAAAAAAAATAATATTGTTAAAACTTTAACCTTGAACTAAAATTTTCTTGTGTTATTCATATTTACATGTCTAGAAAAAATTTACAGCTTATGAATACCTATTTAATATAAACTAATTTTTCATTGAGCTATCAATTTGATATCACTTTGTATTTGGTGACAATTTCCTTTCACAAGTATTTGGATTTTTCATTTTTTTTTTAATCAATATGCTGCATGAAATATCACTGGAAATAATGTATTATTCCCAGTTAGCTTGTTTCTTTCTAAAGCACACCATTTTGTTTTTAAACCTCTGCATTAAAATTATGATTTATCAAATTACCATCTGTATTAAATTCTAAACATCTAACTTTTTATGGTAACCATTTACCATAATCTGTAGAAAATTTTTTTATTTATAATTTTTTTTAACATATTGTTGGTTGGTATGTTAATGTTCATGTATATTTTAAAATTTCAGTTCATCTAGGTTATTCTTATATTTCATTGCTTTCATTTTTTTTTTTAAAGAAAAATGCAAGCCCTTGTCTTTTATTGATGAGAAATATTTTGTACTGTTTGCTTTTGTATGTGCATTTATGTAGATAAAATTTAGTTATATTTATTTTAAGGTAGAATATCTTTCAAGAATTAATAAAATCAGGAAAGGGCATTTTTTTTTTCTAGTGTAATAATGGAGAACTGTATAGAAATTATATACATTTGATGGTTTGGTAATTATCAAATTCTTCATTGCAAGCTATACATTTTATAAAAAAATTATATTGAAGGGAAGAAAAATCTTTTGCTACTTTAAAAATTTACTTAAAAACTGCAATAATTATTCTCGATCTTCATAATTTTATATCATATCACATTTAACAGAAGACTGGCTTTTCTGTTCTGTATTTGTAAATTTTTTTAGTATTTATATTTTTCTATTAAATAATGTGTATTTGGCCATGTGATGTGTGCAAATTATTTCAGATTTAAAAATATTTCATTGTCATTATTGCATATATTTGTATATTTCATTTGAGATAAGTTATCAAAATGAAAATCTTAATTTGTAAATTTTAAAATTTTATTTTTTAACAGGCTTTTGTATAAATTATTAGTTGTATGAGGTGTATTATTGCAATAAAAGTAAGAAATACAAGAATTTACTTCACCAGTGTGATGTTCTAAAATTCTTAAAGTTTTAGTTTGATTGCAGATACATCACACAAATTATCAATGTATAAATAAATTTGTTTAAAAGGAAATGTGGCCTGATATTTTTTACAGGTTACTTATTTCAGCAATATATGAAAAAGTGTCAGTTTTAACTTATAATTTCATCAATTTCTAGATTAATATTAAATAAATCAATAAGTTTTAGATTAATAATGAATCCATAATTTATTAATTATGTGTGATAAATTTTCATTAATATTAAACAATTTATTTCACCTTTGTTGTAATGTGTTCAGATTTTATTAATTTAAATTATAGGTTTCTACAATTGATTAAATCAAAGTATGCTTTGTTGTATGAAATAATATCAATATTTAAAAAAAAATCTAGATAATTTAAAAAATTTTAAAATTTTGTTTTGAAATTTACTTACATATTTAAATATTAAATTACATTAACATAACTAGCACTCTTGTTCAGTTTGGGTTTTATTTATGCTTTGAATGTGAGTATTTGTATTCAAACAGAATTTACTTAAAATTTCAGTTCCGTTAAGACTACCCTTTTGTGTATAAAAAATGACAAATTAATAATAAACTAATGAACAAATTCTTTCAGAATTCTTGAATTAGAATTTTTGTTTTTCATGGAACAATAAGCAAGCATAGTTAAAAATTCTGAAATCCTATATTATACAAATAATTATAATTAAAAGATCTTAATTCAAAATTTCTGCTCACTTTTTTCTGCCTTAACTTATTTTAACTTGCCTTTAACTGAAATATTTTTACCTTGGCAGATAAGTTAGTATGAAATCCATGGTATTACATAATCTGTGAATTTTCTGTTAAAGTTATCTTCTATATAAAGATGGTATCTCTTTAGACAATATATATATGATAAAAAAATTTCTTAGATGTATATGATGGTGATAAATTATATCAGTTCAATGCAATTTTAAGAATATATTAAAATTCATCAAAGATTAAATTCAAATTTTAATTTCTATTTTGAAAAAAAAAATTAATATGTTCATTTTTTAAGCCTGCTTTACCATGACCTAATGGAGGGACCTTTTTCTGGGTTAAGTCCCAGTCATTGTTGAACAATAGGAACCAATGTCGTACTTACGCTTTCTGTATGCACGTGACTCGTAGCAAGTACTTTTGTGTATTTTTACTTGGTGAAACACATAAGCATAACCGATTCCGCGTGAAAAGTTTTCTTAAAGTCAAGGTACTAAGGATGTTCAAATGTCTTAGAGCAGTCTGCCTGTTGGAATATCCACGACGTGTCAAATTACTCGCCATATTATCGTGGTAGAACAAGGGCTTTTTGGAAATTCTAAGTAATATATCCTACTATGTGAACAAAAAGTATGTGCTGTGCCTCTGCTCTCTGTATTAATAAAAAAATCCATTTTTTTTAGACAAGAGTTATTTGCCGAAGTTGGATGAAAATGATATACAACATCCTAGATCTGCTAAATTATCTAACGGCAGTTAAACATAAGTGCATTACTCATAGGAAATTGAGGTTGAAGGCTGTTTAAAACCCTTGTTTTTAAATACCACAACATATTACCTTTTGAGTAGACTTATTGATATATCGGGGTTGTAAAAGGGAAGAGCTTTATAAAAATTCCCAAACAGCCAACCCTACTCGTTTAAGCGTTTGGTAGAAACGTAACATCTTTTAACTCCGAAGGTCTTTTTGTTACTGGGTTATGGTAAACTCTATAACATTTTTGTTTTATGAACCGATTAATTCTTTTATTTAAAAAGATATATTTTAAAATGTGTGATAATGTATAATTTTATGCATGAACCCTTAGAGTAAAACATTTATTTCACATAAAGATTAAAGTTTCCGATATAAATCTAAAATGTAAATATATCATTCTTAAATATTTAATGGCAAGATTAGGTATATTTACGATATTTTTATTCGTTTAGTGATAAAAAAAAAATTGGTAAACTAGAAATTGTGTGTGTTTCGTGAGTTACTTTATCTTATTAATTTACTCATCAATTTCTGATTTTCGCTGGAGAGAATTTCTAAGAAGAATTAATCTTCATTGACAAATTCAGTATAAAATATTAGTTGATAATTTAGTTGTAAAATTAAGAATCTGACATTTTTGTATTTTTTTATTAAACTTTCCAATATGTATAGAAGTATATATGTTTTTTGTGACGTCAGTTTTAATGTTATCGTTATGTGACCTAAGTAGTTGGAATATCATTTCACCTTTTTATTTACAACACGCTGCACAATTCTTCAAATATCGAATACTTTTTGGAAGGTTAAGAAATTTTTTAAGACTTAATTTTAAAAATATATTTTAAGTATTACAAGATAAATTCGTGGTTTTGGGAAAAGTAAGCTTATTTTAATTCAGTATGTTTCATGATTTAATTACACAACTTTTTTTAATGTGAGATTTTGTGTCTGTCGTTTCTTCGGCTACTTCTACTCTGATTATAGAGTATCTAGCAGTTAATTTTTTTTTTTTTTTGTTATCTGTTGAGAACCACTACTAATGAGATATTTGATCATAGTGAGCAAAACCTAATACTGTTATAATTATTATACATTGTGTTTATAGAAATATATGGAAATGCTATAAATTCCATCGAGAAAATTATTTAATATCTGGAAATATGTATTTTTTTAATACTGTTTATATCCTACAAAGCAAATCTCTAATAATGAAGATTTGCAATTTCTTAAAAAAGAAAACCTCTCTTGGTCCAATTTTAAAAATAAGCCTACAAAATTTTAAATAGGGATTAACTATTACTTCTCTAGGAATAAGAGTTTATAGGTGCTAAGTTAGTTATTTAAATTCAAATATGTTTATGTTGATTTGTTTCTTCGTTTTTCATAATTTTGTGGATTATCTGCGAAATCGAATTATTCATAATAGCTGCATTTCTAAATATTACGGATAATCGTTAGTTTATAAAATTTTACGTTTGAAGTAGCTGTCTGTTCACATATTGTAAAAGGTGAAATGCACTCTTTATATCGAACAAGAGTGATAACTAGTAACTCCTATTAAAGCTGCAGGAAACCTATTTAGGTGGACAAAGAATCTCGTCTAATGTCCATTTCATCACCGATATTGCTAATTCCAGAAGTCTAAGCGCATTTGAAGATTGTAAATTATTGCGTAACGATTCATGTTCATAGGGACGCAAAAATATATATTCTTGATATGATCCAAAACTCCGAATATTGTATGACCTGACAACATTTAGACTTGTCATCTGATGCCGTGGAACTCTAAACCAAATATGTAAGTGGAATCGCATGTAAGAAAGATTTGTTTCATTTTTTAAAAATATCCCCCTGCGTTCGAGCCAACTTTTTCTTAAAAACTTTTTGATTTTGTTTTTAGATAAAGTATGATGTAAAAACCAAATAAGCCAAAATTTTAATTACTATAGCATATTTCTGTGAAATTGGGTATTTTCTGGTAAAATTTTAACAAAACAGATTGCAGAAAATTGTAATGCATCAATTTTAATAATTTGGGCACCGTGTTTCTGTGACTGTTCTTTGAAGCAAAATCTTAAAAAAATATTGAGCGATGCAGAAAATAATGTTAAAATTTACAACAATATGGATATTTTACGAAATTTTACCGAACATTCCTTACCTATGAATGAAAAGTTCTTCATACATAATTTTGCTGCAAAGTTTCATACAAATGTCTTCATTATGCTAAGATATCGTGTTTAAGGTTTGGAGATTTTGTGAAAAACAAAGTTGAGAGAAAATTGCCTTTAATAATTTCGCTTGTGATAGTGACGCTGTTGCCAATTTATAAATAAGCCAAATGGCGGCCTCTATACTTCTGCTATCCGTCAGCACGTTATAGAAAACAAGTAAAATATCACTTTTGGTTTGAAAATGCAATTTCTTGTTTCGATTTTCAAGACGACATTACTTTAAAATTACTGTAACTTTACTTCTATTTGACATAAAGTAAAACTAAAATGTTGTAGAAACTGTTATAAAATTTGCTAATAAATTGACATGTAGAAAATCAACTTAACAAGGTAGGCTGATATCTCAAAGTAATGCCCATTGTGTGCGATAATCTATGCTGATAGAAAAGTAATTCGTTTGCATTGAAAACTTATTTTCTAGAAATGCTAATAATTGACTGATAAAAAGTAGTCAATATACATCAATTATAGTTTGGATACGGTTTGTTTGGGCGAAAACTTTAATGACTTTATTTTGAGATTATTCTCAAAATAAAGTTATTAATGTTTAATAAATAACTTATGAGTTATTAAAGCTTAATAATATTGAAGTTAAGAAATAACTTTTTCTAATTTAGATTTTCCCTTCATTTGGTCTGGTACATGTTCTTAAATGGTGACAGACCAGTCATTCTTGTCTTCCATGCAGCTTACCAAATGAAATAGTCTCGTTGTAATGTAGCACAGTTAAGCTAAAGATAATGCATTCTGACAGTTATGGTTACAAAATGCATAGCCATTTCTAAGAGGAAAAATATTTTTTAGCAAAATTTATTCATAACAACGTAGGAAAATACATGAACTAAGAGGAAACAAGCAGTGGGAAACGAATCGGCTCAAACTGTTGTGAACAATGTGTGTATTAGAAGTTGTAGAAGATCCAACTGAGGAAGGAGAAGTTGGTTCATGAATGTTTATGTAGATTTTCTCCTTGTTTATGTGGGAGCGGGTCACTCTCGTAGGAGGATTATCATATAAAGCTTAAAAATTAAAACATTTTGTGAGATATTTGGACCATCAATATTTACTTCGGGAGTCACATTGCATAATTAGCGACTAGTTATATTAACATGTTTCAAGAGAGAAAACACACACATAATATGCTGAAGAAATCATTTCAAAAGAGAGATGTATATATAGGAAATAAAAAACGCAATTTTTGTTTGACAACAGATAGAATCGAATCAAGAGAATTTTCCATTCCGAAGATCTTTGTCCTAACTCTAGGATATGATAAGCTTGAGCAGAGGAAAGTGTTAGAAAAAAACCTGCATTCCGAGATAGTTCATTTTCAGGTAGTAAAAGTAAGTTCGAAGGGTTGTGCTAAGTCTGACTTTGTTGACAGTTAGATTTTGAAAATCGCCAATATTTTAAGGTTCTATATCTTACTATTAAAGTACATGTTTTAATGGAAATATATATTTGTGTGCGTGTATGTAAGTAGTCTTTTCTAACTCTTTTGTTTAAGAAATAATTATCTCTTAAAAATATTTGTGCGTTATAAGAGTAAAAAAAATTGCAAACCACCACTTAGTTGTATAAGAAGTTTTTTTTGTGTAAGTTTTTTCTGTTAATAATTCTTATTACACATTCATTTATTGCCTTTAATGTAAATTATAAATATTGTATTAGATTTCGAAATATTGCTTAACTAATTTATTGGTTATGAAATAAACAATTTTATTGCTTTTTGATTTAGGGTAAAAATTAATTTAAATAAACTTATTGCCTGAAATTTTGAAATTTTTACCAATATGTATAAATTAAACTTGATCTTGCTGCATTGTCCATAAAAATGTTCTTGAAATAAGTAGTCAAAAGAAAGTCAATTAAAATATGTGTGCGTAAAATTTAAATCATCAAAAAGCAATATCATATTCATTACAATTCAGTTTTAGGAAAGTAAGTGATAAAAACAATTTTATTTTATTAAAGAACAGATTGATGACATGATCCAGTACTAATGATTTCAAATTAATGTGATTTGATGCGTTGTGTAAATAATTAACGTTTTGCCAACTAGGACTTATCTATAAGAACATTTAAAGTGTGCCTCAGAGATTTAAATAAGCAGAACTCGATTTTCTTGCATTATTGATTCTCATTTTCAGGATTTTAAAATTTTGCTTCGACTGTTATTGCCGAATTTTAGGAGATATGTCTAGGAAATCAAAGTTGATTGTTCGATTAAAAGTTTCAACAAATTATTGTTGAAGCATAACACTTGCTTGATCTTGTAAGAAGAGATTATTCTATCGCCTAAAGTCAAAGAATGTGAACAAATATATGTTAAAAGATGGAACAGTCAAAAGAAAAGTTATATTTATAACAAGTCTCAATATCGACAGTTGGCAGAGTTCCAGTAACGTGAAAGTATTCGTAGACGAATTAACTATCCTGGGAATAAATATTGATAATCATTTACTTAGCTGCCATTAACATTTTGTCATACGCTAAATTGTCAGAATTATTTTCTATTTTAGATTAACTAGATAGTACCTGATTTAATATTATGCATAACTTATCAGCTAATAGCTATTGGAAAGCATTTGAATATTCACAGAGCTTGCTTTCCAGATAAAATAGAAGAAGTTATATAGTTTAATTAATAAGGGATTCTCTTTATGCAGGTTATATATATATATACTGTTGATCCCCTCGCATTTACTTCAGTCATACATATCTCATTTTTTCATGGTTGCTGAAAATAAAGCCAACACTTTCTACTCCAAAGTGTACTGGTTACTGTTAAGACATCTCAGGTCTGAGTGTCTAGAAATATGTCCTTCAGTATCGAATTCTGCTTTTCTATTTCAAGGAACACCGAATATTTCTGGGGAGGCAAAGATTTCAGTAATCAATCCATCATTTGTAATTAAATGGTATAAAACTCCACCTGCTATGATACTCTTATGCGGTATGTTTGTAAAAGCCTTTATGATAGTTTTTGATTTTTTTCTGCAAGTCAAAGCTTTTTCTTCAAGTCAATAAAATATTATGTTTTTAATTTCTAATCATTTATTCATGTACACCATTCACGTAAAAAAATGATTAACTCTCTACATGCTGAACTTCAAGATCATGGCTCCATTTTCTGTTGATTGGATATGTCAGATGTTAAGTATCTCTGCTTTAAAGTAGCATTTAGTTTCCAATAATGATCATGGGTCGATTTTTTCCTTGAGTACATATGTTTTTAATGAATCCTAAAATTTCATTGTTCTAACATGAAAGCATGTTAATTGCTGCATGCAGGTCATTAAAGTATTGAGGCATTTCTGTCTTTTGAAACGGACTTTTAAAATAGAAATAGGATGTTTCATTTAGTTTTTCACTGTTCTAATGTTCAGATAGATTTATTGGTGACATGGACGCACTTACTCTTTGTCGCAAACATTCCGGTGTTTTATCTTGTAGAAATGTTTTTAGTCATTTTTGTAGTAAGGCAACAGCTGCAAGAATTATTACCATTAGAACAATGTTCTGGTAGATATAAGGATATTCAGCGATTTGAAATTACTGTTTTATTTACATAAATAAAATAGTAATTTCAAATCGCTGAATCTTCAATTACAAAAATTAATTTCATTAATTTAAATTGAATCTGGATTCATCGCTATAGACAATATACTTAAATGAATTGTCCAATTTTTAGAGATAATCATGTTTGGATTTAGTCATTTCTTATTTAATTTTTATATTTTGGTTTTTATGTGGAGCGATGCTCTGGCACCTTTGTTATAGTAATGATCTGGAGAACCACTTTTGATTTTTGATCTCTGGAAACACTAGGTTAATAGCCTTCAAAGGAATATCTATAAAATCAAACTTCTTACTTGTTCAAATTTAAGACTTATTTGCACCGTACAGCCACATTAAACTAACTTCGGACATCAGGTTGAATGGATGCTTTTCAGGATTGTTTTTATTCACAACTCACAATTTAGTTTGATGTCATTCATTTCAAGTCTATGTTTGTTTCTCAGAAGTTAGTATTCGAAAGTAAGGATGGATAAAAACTCGCTTATCGAATCTCCTCTAGATTACTTATTATACCACTTTAAGTTGGTAATTTCTATCAGCTGTAAAGCTACTAAACACAGGCAGCCTCTTTATTTTGAATTACTCTTAAGTTACGAGATCAACACTGAAATGGCACACTCATTTCCACGGCTCAACAACAGAGGGACATTGGAATTTATTGAAATTTTAACTTGTATAGTGTCTCATCACGATTCTTTGGCATGATCAGAAATATAGAGATCATTAACTCTGAGCCAGGAGAGCGATGCTTTTCCTACTAGGTTACAATACATTTTCTTAGGTTAACAAGTTAAAGGAAAATATAATTGAAATAAGTATAAATTTTTTTATATGATTAACAGTAGTATTTAAACGCGTAAAGTTATTAAGAGTTGAAGCAAATTTAATGGTTACTTCTATACTGTAGAAAATTTTTAATTGTGCTTTATTGCTTGTAAAAAAAAAGAAAAAAATTATTAAGATTTTTAAAAATGTATGCTTTTACTAAACAAAATAAGTTTTATTGGATTTTTACTTACATATAAACTTTTTTATTTTAAAATCACATGAGACTAGAGTTATTTTCTGGATAAAAGAACCAAATTTAGGCAACAATTACTTCGCTGGAAATCTTTCAGGTTAAAATACTATTAGATAGAGTCTGAGAGGGAAATATTACTGGATCATGTGACAATCTAATCCAATTGAATTTGTTGATAGATGTGGTTAGTTTTCTTTTTAATTGGGTAGGGAGGACTATGTTACAAAATGTTGATATTTCTAAATAGGAATGTTATTTTTATGACTATTCTGAAACAAAATTTATAATGTTACGATATATATATATATATATATATATATATATATGATTGTGTATGCATTTTTTCACTACATTGTAATACATTTCTTGAATTATTGAAAGCAATGTTTTTGAAAGATATTTTCATTGTTATTTTATAAAATAAGCTTTTTTTAAATTATTAAAAATGTGGTACCTTTTAATGAAGGATTTATTTTACAAGGCATTTATTTGACTTTTGTTAAAATTTTATAATTTGTTATTAAAGTGTTAAGCAAAACTTTTGGTTCGTCTGTTAAAATATTTACCATGCCCTATGAACTCATCTTAGGTAAAAGAAAATTATTATGCCCTTTTCAATTGAAATCTTGAAAAATGTGTGATTGGCGTTAATTTAACTAAATTTACTTAACTTGACCAAGCCCCGATTGCAAATGAAACTGCTTTGGAAGAAAGCACATGGTATTTACAATCTTTTAATTTTATTGAGATTCATATAAGAATCACAATTGGCACATCAATTGGAAATTTCTTTTTTATATTCAGTCGCTTTTTATTATACTTAATAATATCGTTATTTATTAGATGTAAGTATGTTGCATGCATTTAAGTAATAATTAGAATATTCTGTAAATGGTTGTTTTACCCCTATTAAAAATTCATTTTAATTAAAATAAATAAATAGTTGTTCTTCAGAAATTCAACTATACATAACTGAAAATGCTAAACTTAGAAAGAGAGGGAAGCAATAATCTTTCCTTACAGCGGATACGCAAATTATATACTGGGTGCACTAGCCCTTAGATGTCAAAATTTAATCACAATAAATGTTACTTTTCTCATGTTCTTATTAATTTTATAGAATGCACGTCCTGTTCTCAATAAGAAACCATATATGAAACTTCAATATTTTAATTCTGAATATGTTATTGCAGTGTAATCCTTCTTAAAAAAATTTGACTAGATATCCTTATTTTACAAGTGAATCCCCATACCGATACTTTAAAAAGAAACAGGAGTAACTTCTCTTCTCTCCAGGCATGAAATGCTTTCCTTCAACTTTTACATTCGAAACTTTAACAGATTATCATTATTCCCTTATGCCTCAGTTTGGGAGAAATTAACTTACTATCAAGTTAACCGTTATCATTAGCTGACATACTCCTTATGGTTGAGCCAAAATGATGGCTCAGCTATCAAGGAGTTAATGCATCATGCATATTAAAAGCTTCAACAGACTTCAGAAATGTCAACAAAAATTTCCATTTCTTGTTCATATCTCTTTTTTCAGACTAAATCATTGCCAAAAGATATAATTTATAAGCAATTTTATTTGATTTGTAAATCACAATGGCAGGAAGATGCACTGATTTTTATTGATGGTGATCTGATTTTTATTGAGGCATGAAATACAGGTATTGCTGTAGTTAATTTACGAATAGTGTTTCAATAATAGGAAAAATTAATACCATAAACTGTATCTTCTCAGCCGAGGTCGTGGCATTACTTATTGCAGTCTTTAAAATCAACAATGGACAAAAAAATGTGTCATTTTCATATTTTTCTAAGTTCTTTTGGTTTGCTTCAGAACAACACCGACTATATTTTTCAACTGCTTGATCACAAATTCTGCAATCTATTCAAAAATGTTTCTCAATGCAGTTAATTTGGTTCCCTGGACATTGAGAGATTACGGGCATTGAAATGGCTGTCTCGTGGGCACACCAGGGAAATTTTCTTTAAAGAAAAACTTTATCAATGGAAAAATTGCAAATATGCCGAAGCGTTTTCTCATCTCACATTTATTTAAAAAAAAAAAAAAAAAAAAAAAAAAAAAAATCATAGGCTATTAACGAAATAACGGCCAGAGCTAGAATAAGATCGTTTCGTATCAATTCGGTTTTATTGAGATTTAATCTCTGGCACATAGATCACTGTCAATGAAACTATAGATCATATTCTCGTAGATTGCCATTTCTAAGAGGATCTGTCGAACCAACTACGGAAAATTTTAAGAATAGGAGCATTATCCTTCTTTTGGATATTTGAATTATATTCCGTTAATCTGCGCTTTAGGTCCCCTACTCTGCCAACTTGGCGATAAATGCACCAAGCGTGGTAAACCGAACGTTTTTATACCTAATGAGCTCTTTATAGCAACCTCCATAGGAAATAATTTGCTCTTTTTCGCGCATGCTCATTAATTGGTTTTTTCTTTTAGCATTTTCATTGGTCGTTAATTAGTTTCAGTTTGAAAAATCAGTCATTTTCATTGGTTGCTGATTAGTTTAAAACCGTAAAAAAATCGTATTCCATTATCGCCATGGCAACAGCGTTTTTGAAAACGCGCCAAGTACGAGACCCACAGCACACTTTCGCCAAGTTGGCATAGTAGGGGACCTAAAGCGCATTTTCACCTTATATTCAAATCAGAAAATAAAATTCTTGCTTGTTGCGAATTTTTGAGACTAACTAAAATATCTTAATAACATTAAAAGTGAAATTAAGTAACTTCTACCTTATTTTAACTGTCCTCTGTTACAGATTTTGCTTATCGGATATTTCTGCTTTACTTAAGAACACATACTTAAAGACATGTGTCTCTTAGCTTCCACCATTGATTGAAAGACTTCAATCGACTTTTCCTAAGCAATTCACAAATAAATTGATTATAAATCCTCTCCAGTTACCTTTTTTAGTGTGAGCTACAAGCATCTTAGCCTAGAGCTTCAAAAGTATCCACAATAACCTACCTACCTAAATTTGGAGACTGACGAGTATGGAAGAGGAGTGTAGTATTTATAAAGTGAACAATTGCAGCAAAAGTGATCTCAGAGCTCAATTGGTACCAGGAATCGTCAGCCTCAATGGTTAGCTAGAAGACACTTTCATAAACAGACTTTTTATGGCAGAGAAACTATTTCCAAGCCTCTTGTCTCAGATGTTAATGCTAAGCGTGATATATATTTGTGTCACACTCACATAATTAAGTCAATTTATAAATGGAAGAAAATAATATGGTCTGATGAATCGTATTTTTCATTTTTGGTCCAACTGGATAAGTGCACGTTTGGAGGACACTTCTACAGGCGTATGATCATGATTGTCTTCTGAAAACTGTCAAGCATAGAAGTGGATCTGTCATGATATGGGGAGCTGTAACGTGGTTTCCTGACAGATTAACCGTAACTATGAAAGGAAAAATCACTAGGGAAAATCATAGAGAAATTTTATCTGATCATCATATGATTTTTTTTTGTTTCCTGTAGGAAATGAAATTTACCAGGATGAAAATGCTCTGTATTCATACAACGGAACTTGTAAAAATTATACAATATATGAATCGTAGTATGAAGACTTGTGTAAAAATCACACAAGTATTTATACAACGGAACATGAATTTAAAAATTTATCTTGGCCAGAATGGTAACCAAACCTCAACATTACTGAATTGTTATGGTCTATTTTAGTGCATTCAATATAAATTCAATATTCTTCACTTTCACTTTCTAGAAACCTATAATTTCTAGAACTTTCACAATATGAAGAATGGTGCGATATTCCTCTAAATATTATTCAGAACTTGTATAATTCTATTCTTTGGTGAATCTAAGCTGTATTACGTACCAAAGCCGGTTATACACCATAATAATAAATGATTTTGTATATATCTGATGTGTTTCCATTATTTCGATAAGCACCACTATTAAATTCAAATATCATTTAAATAAAAAGATTAACGAACAAGAAATAATATCACAAAATTGACTCCGTTGCTCACGTCCTTCTTTCTCTCAAAAATTAAAATACACTGCTCAAAACAATTAAAGGATATTGTAAGTTTTATATAAAATAAAGACATAAGCGAAATTTTTTTTGCCGAAAATAGAAGAAGAGAATCACAAATGCAAATTTTTCTGATTTTCAAACAATGAAGTTGGCTAATTTTGAGTTCGACGTCAAAAACGTCACTTGAGTAGCAGTGAATGAAATTTGACTTTCAACTGAATGAAAGACAAGGATGATCGGCTTTCAGTGACTTTTGCTTCGACGAGTCTCAGCGAAATCATTTAACTGATTCAGAAGCTTGGGGAGTTGTTGGTAGGTTAGAAGGGGGCCAAACTCAAGCCGAAGTAGCGCAAGCCATTGGAGTGTCACAAAGTGTGATTTCCAGGATCTGGAACCATTTTTTGGAGACTGGAAGTGCAAGGTCGTAAACGGGCTACAACACCCAAGGAAGATTGTTATTTAGTGTTAACGACTCGGAGACACCGAAATATGAACGCTACTCTTCTCCAACTACACTTTCGTTTGGCTACTGACACCACGGTTTCAACTCAGACTGTCGAAAACCGGCTCTGTGGTGTAGGTCTATATGCTCACCGACCGATGGTATGCGTTAAGCTAACATCAAGGCATCGTCGTGACCGCAGGGAGTGGCAACAGAGCATGTGAACTGGAGGAGAAATGAATGAAGCAATGTTCTTTTTTCTGACGAGTCCCGTTTTTCTGTTCATCCTGATAATAGGCGTATTTTCATCTGGAGGGACCGTGGCAGTAGGAATAATCCTGCGTTCGTGCACGAAAGTGTCAGATTTGGTGGTTGGGGAGTGTTGGTGTATGGTAGCATCTCCATTGACGAGCGCACAGACCTCTATATCATCCGAGATGAACTTCTGACTGGTCACTGATATAGGGATGAGATCCTCAGACCTATTGTAGTCCTTTACGCTTCAGCAATCGGAGATGACTACATTTTAATTGACGATAACTGCAGGCCACATCGTGCTAACCTGGTGGAGGATTTCCTTTTCGAGAAAGGAATCATACGAATGGAATGACCTGCGTGTTCTCCAGACATGAATCCAATAGAGCACGTTTGGGAAGCTCTAGGAAGACGAGTTGCTGCCCATCAACCACCTCCACAAACTCTCCAAGATCTGGAAAGAGCTCTTCTGGAAGAGTAGGACAAAATATCCTAACTCGTGATTAATAGCCTCTTTGACTCCAGGCTTTAAAGATGTTTAACGTTGCTAGTCGTTAGTGGAAACCATACCCCCTACTGAAAATTTTTTTTGAAGAAAACACATTTTCTTATTCTTTTTTTCTCATATGCACAAATTGTGTTTTTTCCTTTTGCACACAAATACACAATAAAATGCATTTTTTTTCTGCCAAACATGTGCAATTTATTCTTATATAACCTATTATGCCTGTCGACCATGTATCAGTTAGCTAAAATGTTTCCCAGCCACAAAATCCACATAAAACCGCAATATCCTTTCATTTTTTTGGGTAGTGTATCAAAACTTAATAACTTTCAGTTACATCAGACATGTATGATGATAAATGGTCTTGGCATTTGTGTTTATTAATTGGGACTTAATTTAGTTTTAATAACTCAAACGACTTATATTAATAAAAACCAGAACTATTTACATTCATCCTGGTAACATATTTTTACTTTCTTCACTCATTAATTCAAGTCATGCATATTCATCGTGAATATTTACAGCAATGGTATTATTTCAAATGACGCATTATTTAGTTAAGCCACAACCTCAACTCATGATTTTAATTTGTTAATTCATAGAAAATCAAAATTCTATTCCAAGTTATGCTAGATACCTACAACATAAATAGAACTCTGAATATTACAATTGGAATTATCTTTACTTATTATACTATGAAGTTGTTTGGTTTTAATTGAATTATCATTCGGTGCACCTAATTCGCAATGTTTTTACATATTTTCTAGTTGCTAACTTTGAATTTTGTTTGAAACGTGACAAACACGCTTATGAGCATTTAGTTATGAAAATCACCGAGCACAATTACCATTTTCTTCTCCGAAACTCTAAATCTGTCCTTAATAGATAGCCAATTAGAGATATTTATATGAAATGGTGTAAGTGGACGGTCGATCAAACACGCCTAGACTTCTCTTTCTTTGTTAATAAGTGGCTGCCACGAATTAAGCAGAGCGCGAAATGTAATGCAAATTTATCTTACAAGCGAAAAAAGTGGGAAGGATGGTACCGCACTATTTTCTCAACTTATTGCTTACTAATGAGTTTCAGAACACCACGTTTAACCAAATTTTTCGCGCATGACGAATTGAACTGAGTATGTACTATACTTTTGATTTATATTACAATTAACTGACATGATTTATGTAATAATTCCATGATTCATATTATTTAAAATATTAATTATAATTAACAGAAAAATAATTGTAAAAATATACTGTAAATTAACACACTTAAGTTTAAATTTTTCACACAGGAAAAAAAAAACTTGATTATATACAATTGAATAAAAATATGCAAAGAATTTTGATTCAATTGTTAAAAATCCTTAAAAAATTATAAACTTTGTATACCTGAATTGCAATAACATTTGAACTTATTCGTATGGGTATTTAATTATATAAAAGAAAAACTTTTATATAATTAAATGTATGTGCCTTAAAATTATATGCATAATATTTATGCATCAATATTTATATGCCAAATAGAATTCCTTAAAACGATAGTTAAAAGGCATACATTATCCTTAGTAATGAACGTATTCTGTTTTCCTATGATAGAACATCAAATTACTAGAATAAAGTTAGATATTTCTCATAATTTATAGTAAAATTAACCTAAGGTCAATTTATCCTGGTAATGTAACCGATATAAAAACTTGATGAACAGTAATTTGTTATTTTTATTTCCATAATTTCACCTTTTTTAATTTTTGTACGAATAATAGGACAAATATGCAGATAAAACTATCATTCCTAAGATATTTGCTTCTTTTTTTTACAAGGATCGAAATCAAGTGAATAAATCTTCACATTTGTGTGTACTGATTCTCTTAATCAATTATATGAGTTATTAAGTTCTAACAATTCTTATATAGATATCAAATAAAGTTCAATAAGATTTCATCCATATCTTTCTGAGTCATGATAAACCATCCAGTTTAGCATCGTGTATACCAGAGATAATGATACACTCGATATATAATAAGTACCTTTTTCTTAGATGTAAAAGAAATATATAGTAAATCTAAGATTTTCTCAAGAGAATTGTGGATTGCAAATCAGTGTGTAAGGTGAATCTTGACTGTTAAGTGAAGTGGAAATTTATTCATTAACGTTTGATTCAAGGCTGGTATTGCATCATGATAAACCAGCTCTTCTGTTTGATAATAATCAATTGCAGGTACACACATAGAATCTTTAACATAAAACGCTGTTTAACACTACTGTCAAGAAATTCCCTAAAATTGGGTTTCTGATGCCTGCGAACTCTTCACGTGATGTATGTGTGGGTATCAGTCTTGTGCATTAACCTTTGATTTTGCTGAATAATTGTAATAATCATTATGATTTTTATGCAATATTATCTATACAACTTGACATAGATTTGGTATTGTAAAACTATTTTAACAAATTGCGAAAGACATTGTTGTAGACATTGTCATGCATCGTATGGGTATGCTAAGGATTACTAAAACTTGCACTTCCGCTTTTCTTCCCTCCTGTCATCTGACAATTTTCTGCTCGTTCTTTGTCACATAAACGGTCCTTTTGAAGAGACATTTAAACTTATTTTACATGATTATTCATAAAATAGAACTTTTTCAGAAATACAATATTTAATTTGTTGAAACTTGCTTGCTTTGTCTGCTTGCTGCTTGCTCCGTGTGTTTTTCATATATTCCAAATTAATAAAGACAAACAGACTTTGTACGCTTAAGAATAATCTGCTAATACAATATTGGCGGGGATTCATGTAAAATAGAAAACTTTTTAGTCATTGTCATTTTTTCCAAAAGTAAAATTATCTTAATATACATGCAAAAGTAAATGACAATGAAATCAATTATAAAGATTCCAAGAAAAATAATTGTTGCATGATCAAACTCACATATAAAGTATAGCATTTCAGTCCTATAGTTATGATTAATAATTGTTTTGTGCTTTTATTAATTTTTACTATTGCTGGAAAAAATAACATCTTAGATTCATTTTTTACTATCAACATTAATTCGAAAAGGATATTATGCATTGAAATAAATTGCTCTATAACTGCTTGCATTGCAAATAATAGTCAAAAGCCTGGTTGCTCATTGAGGAAATGGATATTAATATCTTCCATAATAGTATTTATTTTTAGGAAAATCTATAAAAATTATGTTAAATTACTTCAGACGTCTCTAATTTTAAAAAATAACTTTTATTAACTTCTAATTGCTTATATATTTTTTATACATTCATTTTCTTTCGTAATAACATTTTAAGTATATGATAAGATATTACTATTCCATACTACTGTAAGCAAAAATATTTTTTAATTAACTTCCTGTAGAAGTATATCTATTTTTTAACTTTTAATGTTTTCGTATGATCCGATGGCAATACCGTATGACGTTTTTCTGCATCTGTTACCAATAATCATTCTCTCATTTCCTTTTATACGATAAGTCAAAATAGTTCAATATTTAGTAAAAATTAGAAGAATGAAAATAAAGGAATTTCTATTGAAATCCTAATAACGTTATGTAAATTATAATTTTCATATTGAATTTAAATCTTATAAAATATAAAAAAAAATTTCCTTGAAATTGTTCACTTTGTTATTCAATTTCAGTCCTCGATGGCTTCTGTACAAAAAATTCATACAAGCAAGTATCTCCACTGAAAAAGTGGTAATGCTGCAAAATAATCCAGAACGGGATGTGAGGTCACATATACATAAGACATCTGAGGAATCAATGTGAGAAAAGATTAAGATCTGTGCTCCAGGTACTTAGATTGTACAGACAACTTTTTTTTTAGTAAATTAACAAAAGGATCAATTAATTTTCAGGGATCCTTCATATCCGAGGTAGGAAGCATTGCCAGTTGTGTACTTTCCTTAGGAAAACATCCAAATCCATTGAGTTGAAAAACTTTCTTAAGAGCAATCCATTAAATATTAACGCAAGTAAAAATGTTGAAAATACCAGATTATGATTTTTAAATCACACTAATTTCAATTGAACATATGAACATTTATATTTCTAAGATGACACTTTAGCTTTTAAATCGTTATTAAAATTCTTCATACTGTAAATAATCTTAAACCAATAATGGAATTTTTTTTTTGTCTAATTTATAAAATACAAGGGAAAATCATATAATTAAGGACGTAAAATTCTTACAATGTTAAGTTTATTAAAATTTAAAAACTCTAAAGATTAAAATATATATTACATTCAAAAAATTAATATTCTTTTTGCAGGCATTTACTGAGCACTTAATTGAAAAAACATCATGTTGAATTTCTTTTGTGGGTTAAAGATTAACTCGTGTTACAATTATAAAGGAATTACCTTCTTTTTACTTTCTGTCCAAATTTAACATTTTTAAATAGAATTATTTTGACATCATGAAGTGGACAGCCCAACGCCCACTTCACGTGGACAGAAGCCCTTTATAAAGCATTTTAATATTTACCACATAAAACACCATCTAGGAGGATTTTTCTTAAATAATGGATCGTATTCAAGTGTTGCAATAGAGTAAATTTAAAGAATTTCCAAGTATCCACCATGACAAACATGCAAGGAAAAATCAGATCTTACAGGAAAGCCTAAGATAGTTTTCGCATATAATAAAATAATCAATTAATTTGAATCTAAGTTTATTTGTAATGGATGCTTAATTTAGTTATTTCTTAGTTTCATAAGAAATCAGGCAACATTCCAAGGAACTGAAATGTTTATTAAAGTGATAAAAATATTTTTAATTTTATTCATTTCTGAAAAATTCAGTGTATAAGAATATTAAAATGCTGCTAAACAGTTTAAAAGAAAAAGTGAAGTGGTAAATGTTCAATGCAGCTCTGAAAAATTTGACTTGAAATCTAAATATTTGTCACGAAAATGTCTTATGTAAATTTATTCAAAACAGTAATTTAATTTTTCAATCTAACAACCAACATAGGGTTGAGCAGGGAGTACACTAAAATATTGGAATGAGATTTCTCAAAAATCGTTTCATTTAGTTATTTGAAATTCGGTAGATTTTTTATTAGCATAAATATTAATTACTAATAATAAGGTCCTGATTAAAAATAAAAGGTGATATTATGCAAACCTGAAACTATTTGAACAGTTAACTTGATATTTGGTGTGAATATTTTTCACATATATTTATTGATAACTACCATCTTAATTTCTTGACTAGATTCAATGAGTGATATGAAAAAAAGCTCGTGGGAATTGGAATGAAATAATTTCTTTGGAGATTTGAATTTGGCAGACATGATATTTAATCTCTGGAAGATATATCTACTCTAATAAAAAAACCGGTACTCTATAAAAAGAAAAATAATGAAACGCCATTTTATAAGAATTTATTTATTTAATTCCTCAAACAGGGAGTTTCCATAAAAAAGGGATTATAAAATTCAAAACGTATACAAATAAAAATTCAAGTAAATGTTATAAATGTAAAAAAAAAAAGTTCAAAATAACTGTTAAAATAATTTAAAGTTTGAAATCAAAATGTGGAATCCTATAAAAATGTTAAGTGAAAAATATAGGAACTAATAAAGAAAGTACGAATGATAAAACATAACATCTTAGAGTATTTGGTAATAGTAAACAATATTAAAGTATAAACATTGGGGGTAATGGTTATACAATTTTCCAATTAAAGGTCGACAAAGGATTGATGGGGAAAGAATTTAGTTATTTCTTATTCTACAATCACTTTTTGCTCACGAGTACTATTTAAAGTAGTATCTATTGTTTGAAGAAGATTACGAACTATTATATACATCATAAATCCGACTTGAGAATCGAATCTACAAACTGTTAACTGAAGGCAGGGAATAAACATTCACCTACCAACTCTGACACAAGGTGGGGAAGAAATAATATTAGATGAATCGGAATGGAATTATTAGAGAAACTTAACCACGAGATAAAATTTAGATGGGAAACTTAAACATTTTACATATATTTTCTTTATCGAAAATATTTATTAACTGTCATATAAAATAGTATTTATCTTCCTGTAAAAGCCATTAATACGTTGCACCATTCAATAAACGCTCTAGTAATCTATGATTGAACGATTTAACCAAGAAACCAGAGTTGGTTTTGTATTAAATTGGAGGAAACTAAATAATGTTTGTAAGAGAAAGTGTTAAATAAATTAAAGAGGGTTGAAAAATTATCAAGCGGAAGCAGGACGCTTTTGAATCTGTATTTTGTGGTCGAGTAAATATGAAAATTATTACTCAATTTTATCATGATGTAGGTTTATTACATGTGATGTATGTTAATTAATGAGCATTAGTAAAAATATTTTTTAACAATTAAAAGATTAATAACCAAACAATGGTTGAGAAATATCAACAACTATTTATACAAACATTTTTCCTGATATCTTTTTCAGGAATACTCATTAAAGTTTAGAATAGAAGTTTTAAAATTTATTTATATAAAATAAAATAGTACTATTTATAAATATCAAATCCTTCATATCAATATCTTTATATCAAATAAAATAGTAATAATATTTGTCAAGTAAGAATTCAGCATATTGTATAAAATTTAACATTGATATTATTTCGGAAGTAAACTTAATATACCATCACATACCATCAGTTTTTTTTTTTTTTTTTTTTTTGCGTGTCAGAGATTAGAAATCTGGTATATATAAAGAGAGAGAGAGGGAAATAACCAATGTTTTTTTTAATGTATATCTTCAGAAGAATTAAATATGTCATATGCAAAAGTATAAAGGTGTTTTGACAATTAGATTTTATACCTCATGATTAAACTGATTATCAAAAATTAAGGAAAAATCACAAAAATAGCCATAGCTATCCTATTGCCAAATGCAAAATAGGAGTGCTGTTATCGGAATACGTCATTCACGAGGATTATAAAAATAGATGTCTCAGAACAAGGTGGCAATTGTCGCTGCGTGTCAGAGATTAGAAATCTGGTATAGAGAAATTGTAACAACGGTTTTCCGGCATCCTTTTCTCGAACAATTTCGATGATGAGCTATTGAGAGACTAGAGGCAGAACAAAGTCAAATAATAGAAGCTAGATGGTTGAATTTTTGACCGTCTTTGATTTATAGGATTTGGCAACAATTTCTAACCAAGGATTCGGCATCCAGGAGGTTCAATCAAGGACGGCCACGCGTTACCACGAATGCCTATGACCGATATTTGTTATTATGCCCACGAAGGAATAGAACTGCAACTTTGGTTGAACTCAGGTACTCTCTCGCTGTAATATGCGGAAGGCGGGAACGTTTACAATGAATACATCAACATGTCCATAGGACGCGTGATGAATGGACAGCTGTTCTCTTTACGGATGAGTCCAGGTTTAGCCCCGAAAGCGATAGTAGGCGCATTTTCATTTGAAGAGAACGTCGAACTCGTTTTCATCCATCAAATGTCCGTGAAAGAGATGCATATGGATCAGGCAGCGTGTGTATTTGGATGGACACACAGACTTTCATGTCTTTTCTCGTGGAAACGTTAATACTCACACCTATAGAGATGACATTCCTAGATGCTTATGTGTGGCCTTATGCCCGGCTAATAGGGGATGCTTTCGTGTTACAACATAATAATGCAAGACCACACAGGGTTCACATCTTGGATGCTTATCTTGAGCTGGAAACAATTGAGCGCATGTTGTGACTGGCTCAGTCACGGGACCTTAACCCAATCGAACATGTTTGGGACACTCTAAAGCTACATGTAGCTGCTCTCAATCTCCCTCCTAGAGCCTTATCCATGCTTTCAACTGCTTTGGAAAAAAGCAATGGCTTGCACTTCCAACACAATTATTAGACCGCATAATTGAGAGCATCACATATCGCTGCATGTGCAGTATTGCTTTTGAAGGGAAACATACTCCATATTAAAGATGCTTTTCCTATACCAAACTTACAATTTCTATTTGTTCATTATATACATATGCTAATTTTTATAAAATCCTAATTGTCTGGTGATTTCTTTTTATGCTATTTGAACCTTCTTATGTATTGTGTATAAATTTCATTAAATTTCACGTATAATATTTTGAGTTATTTTCATTTTTGGGATTTTCCCTTAATTTATGATAATTAATGTACTCTTTATACTGCATGAACTAATTTTTGTGTGTGAAGATTTTAAAATGCTTTATTCATATTTACACACACTTATCTACAAAAAAAAATTTGCAAAGATTTAAAATTTATTGATAATTTAATCACTGCGCTTATCAAATTTCAATCGAAACTGATATGCTTTTTATGCATTAAAGATAATGCAAATATTAATCTCTTTGTTACACCTTTTTTAAATTATCGGAAGAGTAGTTGAAAGATGATAATCATTTATGTAAATATTTAATAATACTTGTTGATTACATGCATTTTGGAAATTGAAGAGAATTTTTTTAAAGATATTTGTCAATATAGGGTGACAGAACTGCAATTTTAGGGCTTAATTCTAATCTATCCATGAGACATTTGGGAAAATAATGATTTAATAATTATGGTTGTAGTGTGTCTACAACATACATATATTTCTTTTCTTATATAGTATATATTAAGTACAACAGAATACTCATTTTTGTAATTTTTGATTTTTCATAATTTTTTTAAAATTTTATATTTTAATTTTAAATTTTTTATTTTCATGCATAAATTTTATGGGATCGGCATTGGATCCACACATGGACTCACCATATCTTTTAAGAAATGGTTATAAATAAATTACACGGTCGACTGTTATTTTTTACAGTAAACACTATTTTAGATATACAAAAACAAAATTGCAGTCATTTATCTTAAACTGTCTTTGGAAAGCTGATATCACATTTGCTGATCAAAATTGAATAATGGAAATACATTTAACGTAATTAATACATTAAAATGTGCACAATTTATTTAAATTCATCTGTTTGGCTTTCTTTTACGTGAAATGAAAATAGTTTAAATTTTCTTAATTTGAGATACATTTAAAGTATTAAATATGCCTCAAATCATTTAAATTCTCCTATTAAACAATTACTATCCTATTGTTATCTTTGAAAAATTCTATTTTAATGGAATCGAAATAATGAATAATCAACTTTTACGTTTGATTGTAAATTTTTCAAATTTATGAGTTTATGAAAAGTTAATGGAATATTTAATAATTTAAATATGTCACAAGTTACTTTAAAGTTCATTTATTAATGGAATTAGAATGAAGAATAATAAACTTTCACAATTAAATATCAAGTAACAATTTTCTAACATAAAAAATTTATATAAGTGTATGAAATAAAACTATGTAATTTTAGATACAATAAAAATAAATTAATTTTTCAAAGCATTTTTTTTTAATCCCAGCAAGTAAGAAAATTATCCCCAAATTTTTCTATCCGTAAAATTTTCTTTGAACGGAAATATTATTGAAAATGATATTTTTTCTTATAATTTGGTTTCTTATTGTATAAAAGGAATTGTATTTATTAATTATCGTTATTAATTTCTGATGATAGTAATAATGAATCTGCATTATCTATTAGAAATTCACAATGCATTATTTATGTTGATCAAAAGAGAGATTTTAAATAAATTCATTCAACTGATTTTAAGTATAGGAATTAAAATATACATTAATAAATAATATCCAAGTGTGTAGATTCGAAAAGATAGAAAGAAGGAAGTCTACTTACTATCTTGTTTTTTCATGGTGTTTAATGGGTTTACATCTAAGCATGAACAAGAAATGCTTTTGATTTTTGTTCTGCTTGTTTTAGTGATTTCAATGAAATACTTTAAAATTTACCTTGTTACATTTTATAAAACATATCTATAAATATACAAGTGCCGAATAAGATAACTCGTGCATGTTTCAATGCGTGGTTCACTATTCATAGTTTAAGTCATTATTTATGAAATACAGTTTAGTAGATCAGCGTATACAATAATATTTAAGAACTCAAATTATATAAATAAGAATTATTAACTATCATTTATAAATAATCTCTATGGACATTCAGAAAATTAGATGATTCCCCTTGAAACTAACTGGTCTAAAAAAGTGATAAACAAAGAAAACAAAAAAGCGCCTAACGCGTCTCCCAGATTTCCGTAAACGCCTCAGTAAACGTCCATTTTTGTAATTGCATCGTCGCCACAGTGCTATTAAAAATAGATTTTGTGCAACAGTCCAGATAATATTCTTACCTTTTAGGACTACTTTTCTTCGCGGATCAAGAAGAACACGGCACAAGTAGTATTCCACAAAAAAAGAACATCAGCAGAACACGAATTCCGGTCGATGTTGAGAAAAATTGTCTGTTATCAATCAATAAGGTAGTCAAACTCTTGGTGATGCAGTTTGTTTTCCGAAGGACATGCGGGAAATTATTGCGTGTATAGAAAAATGCTGTCATGACGACAACGGCTGACAACTGTCGGATTTATTGGCTTAGGGTGAAAGACAGTCATTGACAGAATTATCCAGTCAATGGGAGATTTGTAAACAAAGAAAAAGGCTCCTCCGTTTTTCGTACAATGACTTTTTATGCTGACTATTACTATATTTCATTATTTTGCAAAGCAAATTAATGTTTACACTGTAAAATTAAAATAAAAGCATTGATTTTCGTATAAAATAATTTTCAGACTTGAAAATTAATGACAGATTTTTTTCTTCAAACACATTAAACTTTGACGTTATATATGAAATTTGTCATTGCATTTGATTTCTCAATTTTGTTGGCAGTACTGGTGGATAAACAAAATGGAAGTGAAAATAAACATAGCAATTTAATTAATAATAAATATAAATATTGTGAAATGAGAGTGTTACTGTTTGCTTACTTCGAAATAAACAAAAGGAACCATTAATATTTATAATAAATGGAAAGTCAAACATATATTATTGTATAAGCCTTTAAAAAATAACTAATCTTTATTAAATATAGATAGATAAACTACCATATTAACAATTAGCTTCAACTGTAACACTTTCTATAGGAAGTTATGGTTTTAAGTTCTTAGTGAAACTGAAATTGTACAAGATATTCATAAAAAAATGATAAAAATCACTTTAATAATCTGCTTATTCGTTTTGCACATTGTTCTTAATACCTTAATTCACAAATTGGAAATATAAAATTGTAAAATAAATGATAGTTACATTTTAATTGAATCATTGGGAAAAGGAACTTAAAAACTATCGTCTGAGGCATAACAAAAGTTAATTCAGTTATTTTATATTTTCAAGTAGACCGTAACAGGTGCTACTAGTTTAAAAAAAAATTAATAATATAAATGAATTAGAGAAATTATTATATAAACTTAATTATTAAATTCTTTCTTAGAATTATTCAAATTAATAACTTTAAAATCAATGGCTAAGATTAAGAACAAGATATTATAGCAATAAGATTACAAACAAGATTGCTTAAGAACGGTAGAAGCTCTTTCTGACTTCATTCTCTCAAATGTCATAAGTAACAACAACATACGAGTAAACAAGCCTGGCATGTAATTCTTAAAAGAAAAATACATATACTAATTTAAAATGTTATATTATTTTAGTTGGTTCTTTTAAAGAAGATTGTTTAATTCAGTGGAATATTAATGAAATGTAATTTGTCATATGTTCCCTTTTTTGTTCCATTATTTATATTTTTTGAGCATTCTTCTTTAATGTAATATATTTTAAGAATAACAAAATGTAACATATCACATTTAAATTACATCTGTTTAAAATTTTAGTTAAAAATAATAGCTACAAGTAACTACAATGTAAGAATGTTTTTTATATTATTATGCATAAACAATTGATTTCCTAACTGTTCTCTTTAATTATTTCGTATGTATAGATCTGAAAAAGCTCTTAGTACTCCTTAAATTTCAGCATTTTTTAACCAGCAAATTAACAATATCACTCCAGCGCGTTTTTGTATCCAACATTTACCTCGACTGAAATATGAATGATAATTGCTTGAAATCTTTATTTTAAAGTGAATGTAATTTTTTTTCTTTTACTTTTTTTAATGTTTTTTTTTATTTTTTTTTATGAAAAATATTCATAAAATTCTGAAAAATCATATAAAATATAAATATTTTAATTGAGAAATGATATTGAATCTGAAGCTAGTAAAAAGTAAATGGTTTATTTTTATTTTGTTGTTTCTTTGTCATTACTGTAGGAGCACTAATTTAAAGGAATTAATAGTTTTTCTTAATATATAAAAATACTTAGATTTAATAAACTTTTTGAAGATATTTTTATTGGATGAAGGATGCGTGAAATTTGAAACTTTACCACCAATGCAGAGGAGTTATATAACTGTTTCTAAACAACCGTTACTTATTAACTGCTATTTCTGATGCGGTAGAAAAGTCGTCTTTTGATGTTTCAACAAATGTTTTTTTCTAATTTATTGAAAATATTTACAGAAAATTAAAACTGAGTAAAAGTGTTTTACCTAACAATGAGATTATGAATTTTAATATAATAACTCAAACACAAATATGATCGGAATATTTAGAAATTTTTATCAGAATTCTTGTTACAATAATTGAATTATAAAATTTTCCTATTTTTTTCTCACAATTTGATTATTATTGAAACTTTATAGTTTTTGTGAGATTATAGAAGAACTATTTTAATAAAAATTAAAAACAGAAATAAGCAAGAAAGAAGTTTTCATTTCACAAAAGTGCTTAAAACTGAAATAGTTCTAATTGAGTTCTAATTAAGTTTATTTTCTTAATTTCTTTAATTATTTTTACATTATAATACTACTAAATTTGTTTTATGATTCATCGTTAAATGATAAAACATTGCGCTCATTGATCGAGCGTAAGATGTTATTCGAAAATGAATAATTTCAACATTAAAAACTGAAAATGTAGTAAATTAGTTTAAATTTGTCGTAAAATAATACCATTTATATAGACAATTTTATTATAAGGAACATATGATTTTAGCGAAGATAATTGAATCTAAAACAAAAGAGAAAAGATACTTGCAATAATAATTCTTGTTGAAATTAGATTTATTGGTGGGAAATTTGTGAAGAATTTATTTTTAAATGAATCACAAAAATCTTTAAAATTGAATGCAACATTTTTTTCTATTCATTTAAATTTTATTATTATTTTGAATATCTAGATTGAACAAATATTCTATGGTTATTTTGTAAAAACAAAGAATAGAAACTCACATTTTTTTTCTGGTAAATCAGTATCGATAAATAATTTTATTTAAATTAAAATTTAAGTTGATTTATAAGCAAATTTTATGTATTTAATCTCGATGGACGCGTAATAATCGGGAAAAAATGAAAAAATTTATCTTAATTAAATAGCATAAAATAAGGCGCCCATGATTAAGGTCCTGCCAACACCAAAATAATTAATGTCATTTATTGATTTTATTATTGAAAAATTCATTTTATTTAAGTATTCCAAAGAATAATTCAGTTTAAAATTAATTATCAAAATTAAATGCGGTATCAATAACGTAAATATTCGAAGAAGAAGGCACTACGATTTAAATCGAAATTATTACCATCTTAAATGATACATTTTAATCTAGTTTAACGTACTTGAAAATTGGCGATACTATAGTCAAATTTGTTTGACAAAGGGATTACAAAAAGAATGGGGTTATAACTGGTAAGAAGATGAGCATAAAAGAAATGAAATCTCCTTTATTGTAATGCATAAAAGTTGTAGATCTTTCAACATGATAAAAGTGTTGTTCTGATATTTATAGAAGCTTCTTTTTTTATCTTTTCTGATTTGAAACTTCTATAAAGATCATATGATTATTCAGAAACTCTACTCTTTTCTTTCAGAAAAAAAAAGAATCTTCTATAAAGATTATATAATATGATCCTTATAGGATTCTTTTTTTCTGAATTATTTGTTCAGCTTCGTTTAAAAATTAAAGTATATTATTCTAATTTTATCATATTATTTTGTTTAAAATATTTTACTGGTATATAAAATTTATTATAAAATAAAAAAAAATATATTGTAGATACAGTTCCACCTGAATGAAATTTTGACATATTTAATCATTATCCTGATACGATATATATTGAAAAGTTAATTTATGAAATGGTTTCACACTTTTACTGCAATAAAATAAAATGTAGTTAATGAATAACCTATTGTTCCAAAATATTTATAAAGCTAACAATTTTATTCAAAACCATTCTATTTACAATATTTGATTAACTGAATATTCGGGAGATGAAAATTCATTAGACATGGTATTTATAAAATATTTGACAGTTTTTTATATTAAATAAATAATTCACAAAATATTTAAAATAAATTCAAATTAATAATATTAAACATTAGATAGATTCATAAAGTTTTATTGCTTTTGTCAGTGCAATGGTACATGTGCACCTTATGTCGTACAGTGAAATTTCAAAATGGTAGTTGATTTTTCATGCCATGTTCGAAGATATATGTTTGTATCTATAGCGGTTGTGATAATTCTGATCCTGACCTTTAAGTCATGAATGTTCGACACTTTTCTCTTCTGTGTGAACTCAATTTCCTTTATTTAGTTTAGAAAAAAAAAGTCGAATTATATCAAATGATCCTGGTTCTCAAAAATTTTAGACATATAAATCTGAATGAGAGAAGTGGTCAACACTTATGATAAGTAAAAGATATTTCAAATTGAAAAAGGAAATTGTCTATAATTACTGATATTTACAAAGGAACATCTGTTCAAACGATAAAGAAGATAGTTTATGGAAACTTTTGCGTTGTAAAAAATATACAAGTTATTATATGAATAAATGCTATATGTTTGCTTTTTTAGTTAATATTTTATGATTTACTAATGATCAAAATGTATCAGGCATATTATAGATCTCTACATTGTCGTAAACATATTTTTAAAATTCGAAATGTGTGTTTTGTTAGAACAGCGCTTCCTAAGTTTTTAATAAGTGTGACATTTTATAACATTATTAAAATTTTCTTTTTTCACATTTACGAAAAATTTTTTCATTGAATATTTGTTTTCTATAGAAACAGACTCTAGAGCTAAGCATTGTGCATACTTTTCTGTATACACCAGATCATAAAAGAAAAGAAACTACAATTATTAATAATTAATATATCAAAATCTTATCAAATTAACGTAATACTTCAGCCATCATATCTACTTTGTATGTAGCGCTACATAGACTAAGAAAGAGACGACAAAGATACAACAAGAGTTGCACTGAATGTACAAGAAGACAGATATTCTTAAGCATATTAAAACTGATAGTTCAAAATTTGTTGTCCACATTTGTCGTATGAATCCTATCGCCATAACATTCAAGATTTTCAAATACAAACCAATGAGAACCAGAGTTAACTTGATTAAGATGGGTAAACTGTGTTGATGAATATTTTAAGATCTTGGGAGTTACCAACTGCAGTGCTTTGGCGAAGAGGAGAATGAATGGAAAAGCTTTTGAGGAAGATTCTGTCTCACAATAAGTTGTCGTGCCAATAAAAGATTAAATTTCCTAGAATGAGTAGCAATTTGATTCAAATTCACCTGAAAATTCTCTTTCACGAGTTATTTTTTTCGAGAGATTGATTTATCCGCAAAGTAAATCAGAATTTTTAAGTGATAGTCTAAAGATACTTAGGGAAAATAATAATATTTCTAGTTCTAATACTTTATGGAAGATATCTGATAATTCTATAGCTATAATCCTAATGGAATAATCTATTCATTATGGAATAATCTATTCACTCTACCAAGTGAATAGATTATTCCATAATGATTTATAACTATAATCTTCTTTTTTTACTAAATTATAATAATGTTATAAATGCTTGAAACTTTATGCATACTCACTAACAAAAAAGTAGTTGTTTTAATTTTTATTTTCACATGTTGAAGAATAGAAAAACAAAGTTCGATATAATAATATTTCAGGCCTAATAAGTCAAAATATAAAAGAAAACGTTAAATGAAAAGTGATATTTAAATGAATTCAGAATATGGAAATGTCAATAGTTAGTTTTATAATTCGAATATATAATTTATATTAGATAAAAACTAACAAGAATAAGTTTAGTATTTTATCTATGAACATTGTGAAAGTCAGACTGTGAACTGGAAGAGTACTTTTGATTTCGTTTTCTGCCAAAACTAGAGACACTGGGACGGGACGAGAGAGTCGTGTCGGAGTAAGGAGTACTGTGCGGTTGGTTCTGTTTTCTTGGGGGTAGCTGAAGACCGCTCCCGGTCGTTGTAAAACAAAATGTCCGAATTCATTGTTAGTGTGTTAATGTGTAATAAATGTTTCGTGTCCCAATCATTTGTTTTGTGTTATTCAACCATCCTGGAGACGACAGGATCGTGAGAACATCACAGTGGCGCACCTCTCCAGGATTTGTTCCGGATTTATACAAAAGTTATGTGATAATTATTATAGAAAAGGGTCTACAAAGCAGTGAGTCCGTATATTTTGATTACCTTTCATTTCATTAAGAGCCATCCATTATTTGTTTTAATTATGCATGAGTTAGGGAAATTTTTGTGTTAGAATTATTTTTAGTTTCTTATTAAGGTTTTGCTTAAGTATAACATGTAATAAATTAACAAATGTTTTCTTAAATATATGAAAAATGAACTAAAAAATGCATAATGTTTAAATTAATTGAGAAATTATTTAAGGTTTTATTAATTTCAGAGTATATTATTTGTTTTATTTTAAGTTTATTCATTAATATTCAGGAAGTGTTTATTTTTCTAACTGGTGATATTTAGTAAGGAAAAAAAAAAAAAAGGTTTTTGGAATTTGTTTAACAAATTTATGCTGAATAATAATTTTTCTGGTTATTGTGCATTTCTTAAATATTTGTATTAATTTAAAAACTGCTGTATACTATTGAAAAGTAAATTGATTAAAAACATTTTTAATTTAATGTCATATAACCTGATATAAATATTTTTGATTAGAAGTTTCATAATCATTATGATATGGTGTTTATTATTTAAGCAATAAAAGCTCATTGAATAAGAATCTTTTTCAAGGAAATTTAATGTTTTTTAATTGTTTATTGTTTACATTTTAAAATAACAATTTCGAAATTGCTGAATGTTAAAAGGTATATTAATTATGTACTGTGGGTGTGTTTAAATATTTATGTGAAGTAACTAAATGCAGGTTTTTAATTTTGATTCAAAACCGAAAGTGTGAAGTCTCTTAAGAGGTGAAATTTTGATTTATTTTATATTTCGAAAGTACTTGCAATGGTAAATAATATGTATATTTTATTGTTTTGATAATTCTGATAAATATTATTTTAAGGTAAAATATAATATACGAAGATACCTGAATGCATATTACTAGAACTTATTTTAATGGCTTATTTAAATGTAGATCATGATCTATATAAGTAGTATATTCTTTTAGCTTGCTTTAAATAGTTTTCATTTAAGAAGGTGCATTAAAATGGCAATTAAAATGGTAATGTGTTGAAATGAAAATTTAAACTATAAATTTTTCAATATATAAATTAAGTATTTGAATAAAGTTTTAGCGAAAAGAAGGAATATTACAACTATCAAAAGAACCCAGAACCACGACCACAGAATCGTTTCGGAAGTAATACTGCGAGTTATGCTCCAGGTAAAAAGCTATTAAAGTGTTATAAATGTCAAGAAGAAGGTCATTTAAAGAAATTTTGCCCGCAGATGAATACAGTATCACAAGTTTATAATAAGAGTGAAACTGAAGAAGTAAGCAAGAAAGGGCTAAAGGAAATTTGCATTAAGATAGGTAATGCAAGTTTCGATTGGGAAATTCCAGTCAGTGAAAAGAATGGTGAACTTCTTCGAGTTGATTTAAATATAGGAGATCATGCGTTTCAAGGGATTATTGATAGTGGTGCGGAAATTACAGTACTGCGGAAGTCAGTGGTACCAGAAGAAATGTTGCAGTCAAGTGGGAAAATTTACTTGAGGCCTGCAATTGGATCTCCG